>SSNR01000247.1:26950-110403 GCA_006937965.1 Callopanchax toddi | reverse complement strand
AAATAATGACAAAAGATAAGTTTGTTTTATTTTTACCACACTATCTATTACAGAGCAGAGCTTCAGTGAGGTATCCTGAACTCTAAATGAACACACGTCACTCCTCACAATGTTTTTAATGGATTCACTGACATGAAGCCTGACTACAGACCAGACAGACCAACCCTGAACAAGTAGTTTGCCATGCTGAGAGCTGAGCACCATGGGAGCTCTGGCTGGGGACTTGAACTTCAGCTACTAGTGTTCTAACAGGTTGATTCTCCTACAGAGTTGTGTCACGAGCTTTTGACATCCCACGAACTGAGCATGACATTCACAGGATGTATATAAAATCATAAAGCTGGTGGAAAAAATAATTTCACTCCCCCAGGCAGATGAGTTGGATGTTATAAGTAATGAATTGAACAACTCCCTGGGTCACCAGTTTTACCCCCTCACAAGACACAGCCTGCTGTTTAAACAGAAAGCTGTTTTTTTAGTTCACCTCCAGGCGGTCTGTTGACATTTTGTTTGGGTATTCTGAGTTGATACATGATGCTCAAGTATTTTTAATCCCATCAACCTTCAAAAGGCTTTAACTGTCACATTGATACATCCTCCTTGGAGATGATGGTACCCTGCTCCCCTGTTGTCAACACACCTTACTAGGAACCTGTGGTCATCTAAGAAGATTCAACTTCCACCATGCCAAGGCCTGTTCAGTTATCCAACCAGGATCAATGAAGACAAAGTGGAGGACTTTATTTTAAAGGCGCTGGAGGTAACGCCAGTTTTTGTTCCCAATGTTGTGTAAGTCTGCACATTATTGCAATGGATTCAGGTGATCTGCTTGATCCATCAGATGAGTTGCCTTCAGGAGATGAAGGCCATCCAGATGTTCAGCAGCAGTCAGATCCAGTGAAGAGCTGGTGGCTCCACTGGATCACCTTTAAAAACAAGACATCCATCAAATACACCAACATACAAGATGTCACTGATTCACTGAGCTTCATCTGCAGACAGAGACTGACCCACTTCATTTACCTTTAATTAATCTAAAACAAGTGAAAATTGGTCAATATTTCTATGTTTTGTAATTTAACTGTTTTCCATAAACACATGAATATGAACTGTAGCTGCTTTAGAAGAGAATCAAACTTGTTTAGTTAGCTTGACCCCCCCTCAACCCCCTGTGTTAGTAAAACCACTTTGTTGGGTTTTGATGACATTTTGTAACTAACAATATAAATGTGTACATTTTGATTTGTTAAGTTGAAAGAAATGTAGAACTGACTTTAGTTCTAAGATATTAAAACGTTACTTCAAACTGGTTATTGTGAATTCTACATTTACGGTCATACACATTTCAATTAATTTTAAAAAGTCAATAGCAAAAACAAATAAATCTGAACAGTAAACATTAAAAACTATTTCACCCTTTATAATTTGTCAGCTATTTTTTCCAGATTGGAAATAAGTATTCCCCCTGTTTAGCGTCACTCTTTCACTAAATGACTGAAAAGTGAAGTGCACAGTACAGTATGTTACTGTGGTGCAATGTTTTACCTTAAATGATTTCTTTAGGTTTTCCTTTTTTTGCCCTGGCAGGTGTGACCAGTCTCCAGGGCCAGCTGCTTCAGAATAAACCTACAATCAGAAAACTTTATAATTAACATCAAATTAATTTTAGATTTAGTTTAAACATAACTCTTACCATCACCCAGACTGTGAGGTCTTTCTGCAGCCAGAGAAGATATCCTTGTGCTGACCTCTCATCCTGATCAGGTTCTTTCTCAGCAGCCTCATCAGAACCTAGAATGAAGGATATTAATGACATAACTGGGGTTCATTAAAACATTTACTTCACGCTGCTTCCAGACCAAATGTCTCATTGTGTTTTAACATTTTCAAAAAAAACGTTAAAGATGTAATCAGATTGTACTCTAAACATATCTTGACCATGTTTTCCGGTTGTTTTGATGCATTTTCTACCGAGGGAAATAACAGAGCAATTGTTCAGATAAAACACTGACATTATAATCACATGATCTATAATAACAATTATTTCCAAGACAACGATGCCTCAACTTTAGAATAAAGTTGCTGTGTAAATGTCGTTTTTGCAGATATAATTCTAACAAGTAGTAAGCTTTAAATTTGCGTTAGCATGCTAACGGTAGCATATTACGGTGGATAGGTAAAACGGTTTCCTTCTACGATGTATTCAGAAAACAATTTACTCACGCAGAAATCTAATAAACCAATAAAACAACATGGTTATACTTTAAATAGATGAATAAACTATTTAAATATTACTTACATGTTTATCCGCTGCTCTCGACGTGCAGCCATCATAACTTTTACGTCCTGACCCGCAAAGCATTATGGTTTATATCTACTGATGGAGTGACCATCGACTGTACACTACTTTTATCATACCAGGTGGGGACGAAAAAATGTAGTGAACGTTTCGAACAAGACTGCCCCATATAGGGAACGAGTGAACATTTCGAGCACGTCTGTTTGGTCTGGTCTAGCCTGCCAAGAAGCGAGAAAGGCAGGACCTTACCCCTATCATCTACCTAGATTTCCAAGAGCAAGATCCAGCTTTTATTTTGGTAACCCACTTCCGCTTATACGCAAGCGAATTTGCATATTAGCTAAATATTTAGGTCACACAGCTAAATATTTAGGTCACACAGCTAAATATTTAGCTCCAAATTAAATATTTAGTTAGCCAAAGAAATATTTAGCTAAATATTTAGATCCCAGCTAAATATTTAATTTGGAGCTAAATATTTACTTTGTCAACTAAATATTTAGCTCCAAATTAAATATTTAGTTTGCTAAATAAAAATTTATTTTTAGAACTAAATATTTATTTTGCAAACTAAATATTTAGCTCCAAAATAAATATTTAGCTGGGATCTAAATATTTATTTTTGAAAATAAATATTTAATTTGGAGCTAAATATTTAGTGTGCAAAATAAATATTTAGTTAGTAAATTAAATATTTATTTTACAAACTAAATATTTAGGTCAGAGCTAAATATTTAATTTGTTAAACAAATATTTAACTCTAAATTAAATATTTAGCTATCTAACTAAATATTTAGTTGGCAACTTTGACATTTATAAATGTATGAATAAAATGATGAAAATATGACTTTGAAAAAAGTGCTCCCATTTTTTTCCCATTACGATAGGCTAAATAATCCAAAATGTTACTCTTAAATTATGACTGTTTGACTTTACAAACGGCGCCCCATATATTCATGCCTCATTCTGAACCATCTTTCGGCTCTGGTGCAGTCTGTCAAGTCGTTTTCTTCAGGTGGATAACACGGGTATGATGGGTCAAAGGTAAAAGGCCGATGTTTTCATCCTGCCTACCTCTCATGAGGCTGCTCCAGGGATCTGAAGACTGCTGCTCCTATCACCAGGTACAGAACCACCAAAAGGAAGATGGCTGTCACCGTCTTCCTCTTCATCACTGTGGCCACCACCTGCAACACTCCTGCTGTTCAGTCAAGTCACACATATACAGCACGGGTCCAAAAGTCCAGATTTTCTTTTCTTTTATTCGTCTCACCTCACTCTGCTCCTGAGGGGTCAGTGTGATTGACTTTGTGGAGAAGGAGAGGCGGGGCTTAGTGTTGTGAGTGGCAGATTTGGGGTCCAATAAGTCCGGAGCTGCCACTGTCAGGAGAATTTATGAACAAATGTATTTTATTTTTAACCTTACTTTACCATGATGCACTTATAGAATGTCTGTCAGATTCAGCCAGTTATAAATATAGAAAAATCAGGAATTCCCTCTTTAAACTGATTAATGAAAGTCTAATCATTCAGCTCAATAACACCTGGTTGTGTCGTTTGTTCATAATTTATGATGTGTATTTAAAAGGCAAACTGTAAGAAATACAAAGCAGAAACACAAAGTTCTTGTATACCTTGAATATGATGAGCTACATTAAGAAAAAATAACAGAAAATACCTTCTATTATTTGCTTCATTGTGAAAAACTGAATTTTGGTTATAAAAAAACAAATTTCCACTCAATTAGTGTAGTATTTACTATAAATATCAGCAAATGAAGGCATCCAGTGTCTTCAGGACAGTATTTTATCACCATAAATTATCTATTTATTTAAACTTTATTTAAACAGAACTAAGACAAGATCATAAACCTATTATAAACACAAGACAAAAACAAACTGTTTCTGCTCTTATTTCTTCTCACTTCACTAATATAAAATAACTAAGAGGATGTCACATTTGGCATTTTAACAAATTTAAAATACAAATACTGACATTCACCAAAAACATTGAACACATTAAAATATTAATAATAATTACACATTTGTCTGAGCTAAATTCTCTTTTTGCTTCTCTTAATAAAATAAGTTTTTTTTAACTAATTCACAACAGAAGCTCTCAGGTCAGTTTATTCTCACTATTCTGAAATTTGACTGCTGATCAAGAGTTCAGCCTCTGACGATTCAAAGCCAAACGTAAAGGTTTTTCTTATGTGAGCACAATAAAAGTTTTAGTTCAACTAATCCCAGCAGAGATGATCAGCTCTAAATCTAAACGTTCAGTGAGGAATTATGATGAGTGCGTCAGTTAAAGAAGAAGTTTCGTGAGAGGTTCTGAACGTACTGGTGTTGTCTGGCTATCCGATGCCCTCCGCTCTCCTGTTCTCCTCATCCGAGGCTCTCACTGCGTTTAGGGGAATCTTTCCTCCTCCGCGGCGCTGAGGAGGGCGGGCTGACCGGCGCTCCGTCTTCCTTCTGCTTCTCTTCTCTTCTTTCACCGCTGATCAGACCCTGATGCTGCTGCTGCCGCGTGGTTTTATCGTCTCTGGTCTGTCTTCCTCTCTCAGCCTCCCTCCTGTTTCAGCAGCATCCACTGAGCTTCGCTCGCTCTCAGGCTTTTGAGCGCACGGATGGAGCGGTGGAGTAATACTGAGAGGAGGAGGAGGAGGAGGAGGTGAAGGTACAGGAGGGGGCCCCCAAACTGCGGGCCTAATGAGGCCCTCTACAGGATTTGGAGAGTCAATGAGCAACAGGTTCTGAGTTTTAGACCCAGTGTTGTGTCTCAGACTAGAACAACTGGGGTTTCTTCAAACTAACAAAAAAATACAGGGCTGTGAAAAAGGTGTTGCTCCCTTACAGATTCCTGTTGTTTTTGCTGACATTTAAATGTTTCAGACCACACATTTCAGTAAGTTTCACCTGAGTAAATAATAAAAAATGCAGTTTTCAAATGAGGATTTAATTGTTTAAAAGATAACCAAACCAAACTGGAAGTGAAAAAGTTATAGTTATAAAAAGTTATAAAAAGTTATAGCCCCCTCACTGTAACACTCCTGGTGGCAACAATTAGGATCACGCGTTTGTGATAATGAGTCTTTCAGGTCACTGTGGACAAATAGAAACAATTAAAGGATGGAAAGAATGGAAATCTTTGGAACAAAAAATCCTGCCAACACACAGAATGAAACACTTAGCATTTATTTTATTTATTGTTAAACAGGAAAATTGCAGCTGGGGCAGGACGTTGTGTCGAGGGTGAGCAGGAGCCTGTAGAGCATCAGTACAACTTTGCAGATAAGTGTGTGTAGTCAGGTTATCAAATCAAATCAGCTTTGTCATCACACACACACTCGCGCACACACACACACACACACTCACACTCACACACACCAAGTAATGTACTTAAAAACAAAAGGAAGATTCTATGCGCTTCATCAGACCAGGGGAAGAGCAGCTGATCCTAGAACATGTTAAATGTTGTTTTCTTAAAAACATTACAAGAAAGTCTGGCTTCTTTAAAGGAAAATGTCAAGTAACTAAATAAATAGCTCAGACTTTTTGAAGTGTATTGATGACCTAACAGTTGCATCATTTCCAAGGAGTATTTCTTCCATTTAAAAATATCTCATCTTAAACAGATTTACGCTATTAATATTTCATAAGTCTTTACAGTTGTTTACATAGATATTTTATAGCAAAATTTGTAAAATTTATAGTCTATTTCCACCAAAAGCAAAGCAACAAAAATAGACCGAAATGCAGTTAGAAGGTAGAAACACAGGGAGGCAAAGAACGGAAGAAAACGAAGCTTTAAAACTCAACGTATCGATTGGTGTGAGGACTTGTGGACTACAATAGAACGGCCGTAATATTTAACCTGATCAGGTGCTGTAAAGAAGCTTTCAGCAAACACAGAGCTGGTTTATTATCACACCCAGTCCCTGCAATAAAACACATCTTATTAGATATTTACTCGTATCACCATGGTGACAGTTTGAATCCAGACAACTGTAAAAAAAAAAAAAAAAAAAGAAAAAGAAAAGAGAATCAATTCATTGATTTGATGTCATTTCTGAACAGATGATGATGAATATTTTTAACATGCATTTATTTCTGTCATAAACATTTTTGCTGAGACTTTGGACCATAGATGAGGAGCAGGGTGCCACCAAGATGAACAAAAGTCAGAATTATGTTAATGCATGCATATGATGAACGTTATTTTTTTTTTTTAAAAGTCCAGTTCCTGAACTATTTGCTGCTCTGCAAGTGTCAGTGTCCAGTTCAGCCTCCAGCATCTGATTGAAATCAAACCTGGCAGCTTTTTGGGGTGAAAACTATTCAGGCTGCTGTTCATTAAACCCCTGAAGGTGCAGAGGCAGAAACAGTGTTAGAGTAGTGTTACAGTAAGCTGCTCTAAATAAAGTAAACAGCATCATTAGGTCTCCATCAAATGCCTTTACTAAAAAACATGCAGCTTTTTGCATTTTTATAGTAAACTATCATCATCCATGTGTCAGATCATTTAGTGCAAATAAATGTTTCTTCCACTTCATTTGCCCTCTCTTCATAGATCCTACTCCAACAAATTAGTTGCATTGTTTGTGTTTAAACCTTATGATTCCAACCTTGAATGAATGCACCTGACAGGGTGTTTCTTCACTGAGCTGAGCTCGAATAAAGAACAGATCAGATTTCAGAGCAATGATCATTCATCCTCTAATTGACAGGTTAAACATTTTACACTTTTAGATTTAAAAGGGCCTGAAGAGGGTTAATTTTATAATAGAAAGGTGTTATTGAGTGCAAATGATTCCGTGTTTAAATAGAATGATGTTGAATGTTGGCAAAATCTGAATTCTGGGAGTTGAATTGACTTTAAATTGAGGTGGGAGGTTCAAATTTATGATATAAATTAAAGTTTTAAAAAACATTATCAATACTAAAAGCTACTATATATGTCATATTACCCTTAATCCTTTCATATATGACTTACTGTGTAGAAATATGAAGAAACTAGCAAAACACTGTTTATAATGTTAAATTCTTTTAAATTGTTATGATCTAACCAACAACTTTTATATCAGTTAAAATGAACCTATCAGTCTGTCACCTGTCTGCAGAGCAAAGATTTGTGTGCTGCAGCAGATCATTTAGAAATTGATTTATTGATGATCATATTCTACTGATGCTGGTGGTTAATTCAAAGATGTGAGCGAGTAAATATCTCCCACTTCAACTTATTTGTTATCAATAGTATATTAGTTTTTATGAAGGGTAAAAATTATGCAAAAATGTCTCTCCTGTGGAATAAAATGTTGCCACAATAAACAGTTTGTGTTCCTCTGATGTGAAAATAACATGTCACAAAAAAATTTGGGGGGGTATATGTTGGTTTTGTAATTTAAGGATAATAAAAACTGAGGTAATTCGTTAACTTTTCATATTAAAATTTATAAGAAAAAACAAATAATGATTTTTAAATGTGTGTAATTGTGGTGCAGTTTTCACATTTATTCAAAAGCTCTGCAATTCTAAACACATCATTCTGAGAATTTATTTAAAAAGTTGACTAGTAAAAATCATGAAGTACATAAAGAATACAAAAAATACATAATTCAACAATCGGATAATAAAATTGTTCATATTTTAGTTTAATGTTCTGGATTTATAACTTATAGGCAAAACATCTGCATCCATCAGTTCTCCACATTCATTTATAACATTTACAACCCAGTTGTCTGAGATAATGGTTGGTTTTCTTACACGTTTCAGATCTTTTTACTTTGTTTCTGAGATTCATGTCAGAGTTTTAAACTTTTCCCAAACTTTCCCTTTATTCCTTTTTAAACTTGGTTTAGTAGAATGATTTGTTCTTGGGTTCATTGTCCTGCTACTTGATCCGTTTTCTCTAGTGGTTCTGTTCTCAAACAGATGCGTGTGTGTGTGTGTGTGTGTGTGTGTGTGTGTGTGTGTGTGTGTGTGTGTGTGTGTGTGCGCGCGCGCTTTCCTTTAGCTGAGTGGTGCAATTTGTAGTTTATTGTTTCATCAATAGTAGCAAGCTGTTCTGGTCTGGATGCACATAAACAGGAACAGGACATTAAAGCCTGAAGGGTCACATACTAAAGCTGAAATATGACAATTTTTAATGGTCTGCAACTGTCAAACAGAAGATAAAATTAATTAAATGCAAAACTTTTGATAATTATTCATTTTAATTTTAATCAAAATATATTTCCTAACCTTAAACATATATTCACAAAACTCATAAGAGAATTTAGAAAATTACAAAGATTTAAGGGAGCAACAAGCATCTTTTCTGTTATATGATCACACCCCGACCACCTTAAATGCCACCTTAAACCTTACTAATTTTCCCACTCTTTTTTTGTGCATGTGAACATGTTTGTGCTTATTTATGTAACGTTCTCTGACTTCATGGAAAGACAAGTGTGTGTAGCTGTGCTCACGGTGTGTGTGTCGCTGTATTTAAGGCATTTTTCGGTTAATTGGCCCTGACCTTGACCCCGACCCTGCGTGTCCCCGGACCATTATGTTGGAAGTTGGACACAAGTCTCCCATTAGAGCCTCGTGAAGCAGAACTTCCATCTGAGTGTGTTTATGTGTCAGTCTGGATGCGGAAGTACGGTGTGTGTGTCGCTGGAGTGTAGCAGAAACATTCTCTCTGTGACTGTGGCAGCGTGTCACTGTGTGAAAATGTGTGAAACCACTGCAACAGAATTAGTGCTTCCTCTGGTCTATGATCTGAAATCCTGAAGAATTAGCTCATGGAATGTGACAGCAACTATTTCATACAAACTCACAGTATGGAGCTCTGCTGAGTGTGTGTGTGTGTGTGCATGTGCATTAATGTGTGTGAGAGGGAGACCATTTCTGATGTCTTCTTCATCACACAGGCTTTTAACACTTTTAAAGTTAGCATCAAGTGTGGATTTGAACTTATTTTATTGGTGGCATGAATATTAATGAAACTCTTTCATCTCTTTTGGTTTAAAAACTTAGTTATATTTTTTTAAAATAGGGTTTTGTGAAGAAGTCATGAGCATTTTAGATCCCCTGGTCTCCTAGACTTGATAAATCCCTCTTTTGGTTTTCTTGGAGTTTGCACAAAACAATAGATGATACTCAGTCCAACAGGTTTCATATATAATCAGCTGGTGTGTATATTTAGCATTTGCGCCACTACTTTTTAAACATTTTTGTTTAACACAACTTAGAAACAAGCTCCAGCTTCAAGAAATGAAAACATTCATTGATGAGCTCAGAATAGTTCCAGGTCGTCCAGCTCCGAGTCATGTCCACGACGTGACAATGATGTATCTGCTGTGAGAGGCCCGCACGTCGGAACAGCATGTTCACACCAACACCAGTGGCTACCAGTGTACCCATTATTGCAGTAATCATATGTTGAAAGTACTTTGAGGTCCAGGGGTCAAAAATAGCTCACACAGTTTTGACAGTTGAAGGCCACAAAACAGAGGGACATAATCCTTGTTACGTAAGGCACGGCCTCAGTTTAAGTGTGTGTGTGTGTGTGAGTGCACATGGTTATGTGAGAGTGCATGTGAATGCACTTGGGCTATGCTAAAGACAAACAGAGGCATGCAGTTGCGTGACCTGCTGCTGGGAAGGAGGAAGAGGAGCCGGTTTAGAATCTCTGAAAACATGAAGCATCTTGCTGCCGTCATGGACAATTATTCTGTTATCATTTAAATTTATGAGTGTTTATGTTCTTTTTATATGGATGCTCATCCACTGTACAGCTTTACAAAAAAAATAAAATGATACACAGGTTGTATCTGCAAAATGCACTTTTCCCAGTTAATGAAAGAAATTAAACATCATCCATTTAATTCCAGGTCTAAATTTTAAATCAGAAAAGTGTGAGCAGGCGCAAGATAGAGAAAGCAATGATGATGAAGTCGTTTCTAGTGATAAACAGATCCCTCGCTCACTAAAGGATAGTTTGTTGTCTTCAGAGTTGAGCAAACTTACAAGAACAAATACTGTTTTAATATTAAAATGCAAAACTTTTGAGGATTTTTTGTTTTTCTTTTGCTCTGTTCTACTTTAGACTATTAAATCAAATATATAACCTTACTAATAAAAGCCTTTTGTGAGGTAAAATGAAAGCAGGTTTTCCTTTAGTAGAAATGAATATTCTTAGAAACTTTTTCCTGTTTTTATTGAACTCCATACTGAGCAGTGTGGATGTGGGAAAGGGGGAAAAGTTTGTTTATGTGTAATTGGTTCCACACATTATCTAACTGAGTAAAACCACAAGGAAACTAGCACAAATTTCAATGTGTTGTCAATAAATCAGCTTTATCTGTTCTTTTTTTTCATCTGCAGGTTCTGAGTCACAAGCAAATTCAATGGGATCTGTCATTGTTTATTATTATTATTATTATTATTATTATTGATCTGAAACACTGTTCAACTAGAACAATATTTGGGGGAATTTAAAGCTTTTTTAAATTTAATTTAACAAGTTTATTTTAAAGCATGTTCATCACAGGTTCTGAATTCACAAGCTGATCATTTCTAATATTTATCGCTACATTGAGCAATAGAAGTGTAGAATGAGATTTGGCCGATTTCTTGTTTAAACTCCAGAGAACAATGACTTGTGTGAAGAAAACTTGTGAGGTGTTCTCATTAACATGGATCAGTTCTTGCTATTTAGCTCTTCACAGTTGATTACAGTCAACAGTATATCAAAATAATACATTTTAATTAGAATTTTAGCGTTAATTAGAATTGCGCATGCAGTTTTTGGAGACTAGACTTTTCATGAAAAAATAAACGTATGGGATCTACAGTGTAGTTTACAGTGTAATCAATTGAATTAAAGTCAGATCTGATTTTTAAAAAATCTGAATTTGATCCCTGAAGCAATTAATTGTGCTTCATCAGATTAAAACAGACGAATAATTATATTCTTTATATAACAAATGAAACTTCCAACGTGAAATTATCAGTTAAGATAAAGGTATATAAGGACATCTTGTGGTAGCATACTAGCATTGCATACCTTTACTGTCTCTCACCTGAGTGACCTTAAATAGTTTATATATGACTGACATAAATAACAATGATAATAATGATAAACTGATCAGGAAGCCTGGGTCCACACGTGGAGCACAGCTGGACACAAAACAGATTCTCAGCAGAAACAACCACCAACCCACTCCACGATCTGAGTTTTATGGAGAAGCATTCAGAGGCTGAACATCACTGATGTGTTGGACACATGAACTAATTCCTTTTTAAACAAATAATAACAAAAAAGTGTTTTTATAAACCGTTTTAAGTGTTTTTTATTTACATTTGTTTATAACTTTATCTATCATCTCTTCATAAATCAGCTTTCCCACTCAGTTTGGTTATATTGTGAACACTATTTAATTTGAGAGTAGCTTTCTTAAACCTATACATTTGTATCAGCCATGCAGGGCTTCCTTGTGCTAACAAAAGAAATATCAGAATTTAAAGAGTCCTTCCCAGCAGCTTTGTGAGTTATATTATGTATTTTATAGAGGCGGGGAGGAGAGCACCGCCTCTGGAATGTGACTGTTCTGTGAGGACGTGGCGGGGCGGAAAATCCCTGAGAAAACAGAGGCTTCCACGTGGACCCTGTCATTCACCCAAACACGCTGCGGTCTCCATGGCAGCCGGGGGTGGGGAAGGCAGCGCGCGTGCGGCAGCCTTTGCGCAGTGCAGTGCGGGAGGGAGGCGCGCGCGCGCGGGGCGGTACGGGACAGAGCTAGCTAAGGTGTTTCACCGGCCAGGAATGAACCTTTAACCTGCTGAAAACTAGGTTTCTCATCTGTCAACACTTCAGACAGGTATGTGCGTTGTCCTCCAGACAGCTGAGTTATTAGCTGCTGCCCTGAAGAGCTCAGAGTAGAGGCTAACATTACTTCTGTTAAACATCCAGTCAGCGCGTTACTTCCGAGGAAGATGTTTAACAAACAGGCTCATTTAACATTTTTGTTGCGATTTAGCTTCATTGTTAAACCAGAGGGACTGTAGTCGTGCTGCTAGCATCGCTGTTAACGCTGACTAGCTGCAGGCAGAGAGGTGGATAATTCTTAAAAAAAAAAAAATCCATAAATCAAGAATCTGCTCATCTGAACGAAACTCAACACGGACTCTTTCACCGACACGAAGGAAGGATAGGTTACAGAGAGGCTGGATAGAAACAAGTTGACTTTGTGATAATGAACCATAAAATCCGCCATCTGTGTAACTACAGGGTGCAGGACTGCAGCACAATCTGTAAAGTCATGTGATCATCATCTCTCCATTATTATTTTTATTTTTATTAAATCATTCAGAAGTAGAGGTTCTGAGGGCCGATACAGATTTTCAATTCTTGCACAGCTCAGACAGCAATTTTGGCTGATTCCAGTTCATCTCACAAAGCTATAATTAACAGAATACAACTTTTTTTTTCTTTACAAATGTAGTCACTTAAAATTTAAGGTTTGGAAGTAAAAATAAAACTTCCTGGTGTGAAGTAACACTTAGAAATAGTGAGTTCATGAAGAACTTAAATAATTTTTTATTGTGGCTTGGGAATGGTGCATTCACTGACTGTTGTTTGTTTTAGATTGAGTTTTTTTGTGTATTTGGTGCACAAGCTATGAAAATCCTAAAACAGGTTATATGCATTGTAATGTCAGTGTGTAGAAGCTCTTGAATGTGACTGATTAATGAATGTTTCTTAATTAATTACACTTACTGTGCTGTTCTTTAGTTGTGCTCATGGAGTCTCACCTGGACCCGCTCCTCCCATGTGTTCTTTCTCTGTACCTGCTCATAAACCTGTGTCTGGCAGCACCAGGTCTACCTGGGATACAAAGGTAACAACTCTGTTATTAGGACGGATCACTGTCACTCATATCCAATGCATGTCAAGATGTGTGATTTAAGTTTATACATAAAAAATTAACACTTTTTTGTGTTATATCCACAATACAGGCATATCAGAATGATCTAGACCAGGGCTTTTCAATCCTGGTTCTCAAGGGCCACTGCTACCTGCACATTTTCTATGCTTCCTACTACCAACACACCTGGTTTGAATCAATGGGTTCTGAAGAGCTTAATGACACTATGAAGAAGTGATTCATTCATTAAATCAGGTGTGATGGAGAAGGGAAACAGCTAAAACATGCAGGATATTGATAGCCTAGTAAACTAGACCGTCAGTTTTGCTCTGCAGACTTTATAGACTATATTCTAGTATTGGCTTGCCAGGCTAGGGTATTGACCCTCCAGGACCAGGATTCAGTAGCCTTGATCTTGATTAAACACCATTTATAAACATTTATAAATATTAAACACTGATATATTGATATGTTCATGTTTGGTTAGTGAGACAAGTCTTTTTTCTTTTGTTATTTCAGAGAAGACTCCCTCGATGCTGGTCCTCCATCTGGTGCACTTTCTAATCCCTTTGGAACAGGAGAAGAGGAACGCAGGTGAGTGACGTCCTGCCGATGTGCATCGGACTCATTTTGCTTTTCATTGCTGTCAGAAAGAAATTCCTAGATAATGAACTTCACAACCTCAGTCACAAAACTCTAAAATATCAGTAAATATGTCAGATGTTTTGTTAAACTATTTTAAATTTTGTATGATTAGCTCACATTGAGCTTTGTGCTCTGTCGTGGTGGACTAAGCAGTCCCTGTGTTGTCGTGTTGTGGACTTCGATTGCTCTGTTGTTCTGAGGATGTGGCCAGCACCAAACACAGATAAGATTAAATGTACAATAACTGATTTTAGTTGTAGTTATGAGGTTTTCCTGTTTAATAATCTTGACATCTTTGATATTAAACTAAATTTCATAAAATTCCACAATACAGTTACAGTTTTTGTTTATTGAGGAGATCTGAGACAATGAGGCTGCAGGAGGATATACCCCCATGTTTCTGATGGGAGTGGGGATCTTGGGAAAAGCCTCAGGGTTGAAAAACCATTTGACTTAAAAAATACAAATATATTTAAAATTTAAAGTCTATTTCCTCTTCTTAAGGCAGCAGCTCACATTTCAGCTGTCCTGGTGTCCTGTTAAAGTAAATACCTTTTGAGGAAGTTACACCTTCTCCTTTTAGGTTAAATAAAGAATAAGGAAATCCTTTTAAGTTTTTTTCCCTAAATATTCACCCATAGTATTTTAAAATGATTTTGCCAATCTAATATTAGCTATTATTATCTCCTAATATTGTAGTAAAATGTACAAGGAACTGTCTGTATTCACAGATTGTTGCAGAGTTTCATTCAGTCCAGTTTGAAGAACAGCCAAGGAGGACCTGAGATCAGCTCCTGGGAACAAGGTAGACTGCTCCTCCTAATTATAAAACAATCTGATCATTTAAAAATATTTCAAGTGTCATTGTTTTAGAATGTTTTGGTGTTGTTTGTATCTGATCACTGAAATTATTTCTTTGTATCTGTTGTCACCCAGTAGCTTTTGTATGTAAACATTTAAAATGCGTGTTTCATCCCTGAGAGTAGCGTTAAAGGTTGATGTAGCCAAATACTGGAAAAAGATAAAATCAGAAATTGAAGATTATTATTAAATGATTTTATAACAAATAATATTCAATACATGGCTTTGGGTGAACATACTGAGTTTTATGTGTTATGTTGCATTTAAAGTACCAAACTTTATTTTATCTTCTTATTTAGCAACCTTTTTAGTATTGTATTATTTGAACCTCGCCTTGTTGGAGGTTTAATTTGCAGCCTTTTCATGACCTCTTTTTGATTTGTCTTGTGCAGTTCTGGCTGCAGTCCTCATGTTCAGGAGGAGAGGAGCAGGCATTTATAATAATAATAATAATAAAAATAATATATTTGCATGTATTTGTCAACAAATATTGTTTAAAATGTCAACATTTTGATGTCAGCTGGCTAAAGGGTTTAACACAGACGGGTGCACAGTAAAAACGAGAGATTAATGTTGAAACCAGCCGTCCCTGTAGGAGATTTTAGTGTTTATATTGGGACACAATAATCCAAGGATGAAGATTTTGGTTGCTGGCGATTGCTTCTTGCCAAAATGTGTCCTTGGGTCATTGTGTCCCAATTAAAACATTGAAATCTTCCACAGTGAGTGCTGGTTTTTAACCTTAATACAGGATGTACTATTCCATCCCAAACCTGAACCAGAACATGGGTAAATGAATTACTTTTTGTTGCGTGTAGTTGTGTTTATCATGTCACTGCTCTACTTTGTTTCAGAGGTGTTCTTCCTGTTTCGTCTCTATGACTATGACCGCAGCGGGTTCTTAGATGGCTTGGAGATGATGAAGCTACTCTTTGACTATAACTCCCATCATGCACCTGGAGCAGAAGCCAGTGTGCTGGTGAGACTGAAGGAGTGTGTACTTGTAGGTGTTGATCTGCATTCTTTTTGGCGTGTTTCTCTGATGTGTGTGTTTTCTGAGTTCAGGTGGTGTCAATGGTAGACTTTTTACTACAAACTCAGGATCTAAACCACGATGGTCTGCTGGACCCATCTGAGCTGCTTTCTCCTCCATCCATCCACACACAGGTACTGAACACACACACACGCTACGTCTTGATTTACAGGGCTGTGTCTATACTGAGACTTAACTTTGTTTTTAACAATAACATTATTTAATTGTTCTATCTGAAGGGATCAATCAGAACGCTTCAACAGGAGCAGGAGGTGTCGGTGGAGAACGGAGTCTCAAACACCGTTACTGAAGAAGGGAATACAGAAGCAGCAGAACACAGAGAACAGGAGGTTCATAATGAGATTGAGCTTCAAGTGGACGGTCAGCCTCAACAGGGAGTAGTCACAGGAGAGGAGGAGCCTATAAATCAAGTGGATCGTCAAAATGATCAAGAAATCCCCAAAGCCCCAGCAGAGGAACAGGAGCAGGTCCACGTTGTTCCTGTGCATCAGGGACAACCAGAGATATAGATCAACAGACTCTGAACCACTCTGCCTCCTGAGACTTAAAATTATCAGAGAATGTTTAAATCTTCATCCATAAAAAGGTTGTTATCTGGAGCTGAACTCTGAGTGTCTTCTACTGTCCACAGAGGACCATAAACATGTAGATGACTGAGGAAAAGTTTATTAAACTAATCCTGTCACTGTAATCAGATATTCTTTATATGAAAACAATGATTCCTTCAGCTTTTAAAGGGACAGAGATTTCCAGAGAGATATATGTTTTTTGCTTTCTGTGTCACAATCCAGTCGATAGAGCCATCAATAATGACGACTTTCTTGTTTTTCTTACATTGGTTTAATTGTATTTATTTACTGTTTTCTGGCTTACCTACAAATTCACAATACTTTAAAAGTATTTGTATTTTATGTGGAGTTACACCTTAAACAACAGACTGTTAAATCTCTAAATCATTACATCATTTTATTGAGTATAGCGTCTTATTTAATCATCATCAGGCGGGTTTTGTTATCTCTGCTTCACACCGACCTGTTCTGCCTAAAGAGTTCAACTAGACTGTTGTGTGTGTGATTATGAGTCAGCTCAGTAAAACCTGTGTGCTGCTAAAACACACTAAAATAAAAGCAGTGTCTAAAATATAAATGAGATCCTCCTGAGGAATGACGCTAGAACAATTTGCTTTTGTTTAATAGCAAGGAATATTATTTATTGCGTTAAGAGGTCTGTTTCACCGAAAATTAAAATGTTTATATTTACAACCAGAAATACCAAAATAAAGATGATCATTCAGTCACCTTAAAATGTGTTCACATGAGGAGAATGTTTAATATTTGGGGGATTTTTAAAACTGGATTTATGCAGCTTCAAAATAAAAGCTAACATTTTATTATCTTGTTTTGTCTGACTGTTATGTCTAGTTTAAAACAAAAAACCTGTTCTTTATGTTAGTAGCTACACAGTTGGCTGATTTGTGAAGGTCTCAAAGAGTTCAGATTCAGGTTGGATGTGAGTTCAGTTTGGAGTAAAGGGTCAGAGCTTCCCAAACATTTCAGCCTTGACCCACAAAATATCCCTGTTAGCAACTCGTTTTTGATCTTTTGTAAGAATGATGGTAAAATAAAATGCAAACCATGTATTTTAATTTCTGGAGACCTCACACTTGTTTCATGACCCAACTCTGAGGACTAGTGGTCAGTAGGCTGCTATTACAATTAACTTAGTCAAAGAAATATCTTTTTTTTTTTAAAGCAGCCCAACTCCATCTCCCACAAAGCAGACACATGCATGTAAAGAAATGCCCTGGTGCTGTCTGGATAATTAATTTTCTGATAGTCAAAATGTCATGCCTCCACTCAAACATATATATAGTTCCCTTTGTCAGACAAAACAAACCTAGTATCTGAACAATGCAGTCGAGGAAGGAAGGGCAGCAGCACCTATGATCTTAATGTTTACCTGTTCAACCTGCTTCAATGTTATGACAAACAAGCAGTACTTTGTCTACTTGCTGAGGAACAAATAACCTATGAAAACCTACATCTGATTGAAATAAAACCACTTTAAAACTAAAATGTAGATTTGGGTTGTGTTTTAACCCCTTTTGCTTTTCTCTATATCAGAAAGTCTTCATGCAAACTTCATATCAACATGACCCACAGCTGACTCATAACATAACCACACAGAGGATAGCTGTTCACAGGGGAGTTGGTCCTAAACAGACGAGCCACTTCTGCTGATTGGAGGAGCAGGAGACAAATAGTCCAATCAGTGTGAAGAAGAGGGTTCCGTGAGAGAAGGCAGCCAATCCCAGATGAGCAACTGGACAGCTGGGCCAGAACATCAGGAACCTGGAAATGGATCATTGGTACTGCAGCATTCAGGGCAGAGGACAGGGAAGATAACATTTACTTCACAGAAAGAGCAGAAGAGAAAAGCATGAACAAAATGTGTAAGTTGTTAATTAGCTGTACAGATGACTGCCCCCTCCTCGTCTCCTAGCAGAGTCTCAAGAACATGGAGATTCCAGGAGACAGGCAGTTAGTAGGACAGCTATCTGCTCATTTGTGCAAGGAAGAACAGGCAAACTTCTGAGAACCATTTAGAGTTGCTGCAAATTGGATTATTCTGTATCTGGTTTTCAGTTTAAATTTCTTGGTGACTTAAAATAAAACCTTGCTAGTTTTCATTTTCATCAAACAGTGTTGCATTCATTTGCTCCGAACACATTACCCATTCCATATCAGTATAGATGTGCTTGTATAGTGCTCCATGAAAACATATTCTCAATCATAGTTTTCTGGGGCAATCTGCAAACCATGTGCTTCTGGCTTTGAGATGATGAAAGCTGTTCTAGGAGTGAGAGCCTGCTGCTAAACCAAATCCAGAACGTGGCCAAAGCAACATGCTGGGCTTTAAAAATAGCAAACTCTGCCGCTGATTTACTGAGTGGATTTTTATAGACTTGGTTGATATAGAAAATGCTTAATTAGGACTACTAGGCAGACAAATAATGGAATTCTAGGAATGCCACTGCAAACTTCAATTAAACATAATCTGATATTTATATGTGATGTGAGGTGAAAAAGCTGAATAAACTGATAAAAATAAAGGGAAAATACCCCTAATGAGGTAGCATGAAAATAAAAGTAATTTCAACATCAATTAGAAAACATACTTTTAGTACTGATGCATGTTGCAGCAAAGAAACTGTAATGTGTGTCTGATACTGTTAGATCAGCAAAACCCAGACAGGACAAATATTAATGGGATTTTTCAGCCATTAAAGCACATTTCTGCATTAAGGCTAACAATTCTTATCCCACTTGCTACAGATATAAATTGCTGAACAGCCTCTGCTTGAGAAACATAGGTTGAGCCTTACAGGACTGATGAGCTAACTGCAGCCAGGAATTAAGTGTACAGTGATCCCTCCTTTATCGCGGGAGTTACGTTCTACAAATAGCCTGCAATAGGCTAAGTAATAGCTTTATATTTTTACAATTATTACAGATGTTTTAAGGCTGTAAAACCCCTCACTAAACACTTTATACACTTTTCTCAGACAGGCATCAACATTTTCACACCTTTCTCTCTTGTTTAAACACTATCGGACCATCAGAACGGCAGAATAAATAATTTAATTAATGTACTGATCACATCTGACGGACATTGTGGGTTTCATCGCAGTAAAAAGCCCTCAGCTGCTGTGGTGCAGCACCATGATCACCTGCTGAGAAGCTGCAAGTGAGCCGAGAGCTGCTCTGTGCTTCTCACATCCCGCTGCGCTGCAGACAAAGCTCTCATAAGGGAAGGGAGCATGATAAGGGTGCGACTCACCCGGCAGCTCTTGGGTAGTCCAGCACACAGTCTCCAGAGAGGAGTCAGGACGTGCTGCACTTCGCTACACTCAGGCAACGGTGCTGCACGGAGATCGACTGACAACAGTCAGGTCTCAGAACACAATACGCTGTAAAAAAACAAAACAAAAAAGCAGCAAAATTGCACCAAAAAAATCTGCGAAACTGCAAGGCCACAAAAGGTGAACCACAAAAGAACAAGGGACCACTGTATTGCCACTGTCTTGAAACTGCTCTAATCTAAAGCAGTTTATGAAAGTTTGTTTTATGAACATTTACACTGCTGTCATTGTTACATTACATGGTTTTACATGAGCACTTCCGGTGCAATCGAGGGTCAAACCTGTAGGGATTTCTTAATATCTGTGCTGAAATAACCATACAATGCAAAAATAACAGCAGCCTAAAGGCTTATAAAGTAAAGTAGCTTAAACAGCAGTGAAATTTGGAAGATTGGAACCATTTTTAAGACAACAGCAATCTACTTTGGTTTTTGCTGCACACAGACTAGCCGTTAAATCATAAATCCTTTAGAAAATAAATACCATTTCTCCAAACAAAGGCTGTTTGTGAATAGTAGTTATTTAAAAGTTAACATTTCAAAATGGCAAAAATACCCATTTAACTTGTAAGTGGAAATTTCATGAAAAAATAAATGACATCTGCCAAATGAGTTCCTGTTATGAAAAGAGGATGAAATAAACCAAAAACAAAGCCATACATCATGATCAGCATAGCATTTTATCACAGATGAATCTGCATCGGCTCAGCATGCATGAAACAGTTAAACAGCTGCAGCACACAGATGTTTATCTAAAGCTTAAAGAAGTGCTGTGGCAACAAAAACAAGCTGCTTCCTTAATGAACACGAGTTCACGCTACAGAATGGTTTTAATCCACAGTAAAACCAACCCCAGCTTGTATTCATATTCAAGATTTAAGACAAATTCACAACAAAACACATCACTTGATAGAAAAAGTATTAAACGTCCCATTTTCTTTTTTTTTTTTTTTTTTTTACCAGACACAAAAAGTAGAAACAGCATAAGGCTCATTCAGCTTCACCAAACACAATCACATCAGTACAGTTTTAATATGAAAAAAGTTAAAGGGATTTCCACACATTTACATTCGTCTTTTTTTTTTTTACCTCAAACTTGGTAACAAAATGAATGTGTTCCTCTTAAAAAGTGTCTTGATCTTAAAAAAGCAACAAGGTTTATCCACCTGGATAAAAACATCATTCATTCAGAGGAAGAGGACGAATGTTCATTTTTGTAAATGGTGAGAAAAGTTGGAATCATTCCCACTTAAGTTCAGCTAAAACATGAAAAATATATTAATGTCATGCATGGCCCTCCTGCCTACAGCTCATTACTTTCAGATAAAGGAATTAAAAAGATATTTATGACTTTAGTGTGGGAGTGACAAGTGACAGCAGCACATTATGCTGAAATATTAAAGCTTAAAAATAGAGAATATTCATTTCTGAATGGTTCATTACTCCACATACTGATGAGATAAAAACAATGTGGCTTCAAGTACAGAATCAATGCCCTGTTGAATGAGCTGTAAAGAAGCTTTCGATCCACTCAGTCCAGCATTAGAACGGGAGAAACATGTTGTAGTCTCGTCTACAACAGTCCGCGCTGGTTTTTTGGTCCCTGAAGAGCCATTAGCTGTCAAAAAATTACAGAAAAACAAGGAAATGTGGCAGATAGAAGCAAGAAAGAAGAAAGATGGACAAACAAAAACAGCATGGAGGTAGAGAGGAAAACGTCGACATCATAGCCTGCTACTAACAGTGGCCTCAACGTTATTTATCCTCCAACTAAACCACAGAGAAATCACAACCCAATAAACAAACCACTGTGCACTTTTCACATATACTGGGAAGAACAGGAATCTTCAACTGTGTCTTAGAGAATGAGAGGCTAAATAACTTAAATCTGACAGCTTTTCAACCTAAATTTGGTTCATCTAAAACAATAACAAACAAAATGAATCAATTTGCTCAGCATCATTTGAGGTCAAAGGGTTATTCAACACCTGATACATGTGCTGCCAACAAACAGAGGTTTTCAGGAAAAGATCCCTGCATATCCCAGGATAAAATGCTTCAAAAAGAACTTTTATCCTGCAGAAGAAGTTGTGCATAACTCGATCAAAACATCTGATTTCATTCAAACCTCATCTCTCTTTATCTCACCCAGACTGAAGATCAAGTTTTATAAGGCCTCAGTGAAGAAGAGAAGGACAAGCTCATTAAAACCCACTAGAGTCAGACGATGGACCACAGAGAGGCTGAACCAGTGCGTAACAGGACAGGATGGGCTGCTTGTTTCGATTCTGAAAATCCAAATTGGATAAAAAGGATTTACCTGTAAGGAAATTAGAAAAAAGCACAAACATGCATGTACATAATTTTACCTCAAAAGAAATGGACAAAAGCTAAAGCCCTAAGCCAGATTAGCATCTTAATAACTTCTGATAATAAACTCCAGAAGTTCAGGTTGGACTGGAAATAAAACAACAAATTTGCAGTTTAAAAAATGTGCCTGTTTTCAACTGAATCCTCTTTGTAAATTAGAACTGAGTCAATATAAAGATTTTAAATGTAGAAGCCTGAATAATTTAGATGCATCTGATCTCCATGATCTGACCCTTTAAGTGATAATCAGTCGTCTACCTGGGCCATGAGCTGCAAAGCGGATACTTGTGTCAGTACCTGACAGCCAGAGTGCATCGAACCCAGATCAAGTTTCCAGAGTCACACTGTTTGCCAGTATTTGGTTAGCTCACACAAAAAAAACCTTTGATGTCCCTCTTTAAATCTGCAGCACTAGACCAGCAGCTGAGATGTTGTCCCCTCCACCTGCAGTTTGATAAACCTCAGTGCACACCAGCACTGGAGCCACACAGATCTGGTAGTCGTCCTCATCCCAGCAGCTGACGGGCCTGGTCTCCTGCAGAGGGATCCGCTGGCTGCCCTCACGGTGGCTAACAGAAAACGAGTCGTCCATGATGAGCCTCGCCTTGCTGAGGTCAATGTCATTTGAGCCACAGACGTGACGGTTCGCCGTGAGCGAGGCCTTGGCGATGGCTGACATGGTGTTCTTCCACTGAGAATCGTGCATCACAATCATGGCCTGGAAGGCCAGTGTGTGCACGTGGAGTCGGGTCAGCGGCTTACCCTTTGATTTAGCACCGCTTAGGTCACCGTCTGAGCTGGCATCCTTGTAGCGCTGGTTGAGAATGCGGTAAACCTCCCTCATCTGGTCGAGGACTGTAGCTACGCGAGGGTTTGGGTCTGACAGCACTGTGATGTTGGAGCCTTTGAGAAGGCTGAGAAGATTGGGAAGTTCTTGTTCGTTCATTCCTAAAGAGTCCGCCTGGAGAAGCAGAAATAAGAAAAAAAAAACAAACAGTTTAACTCTGCAAAT
This sequence comes from Callopanchax toddi, assembly GCA_006937965.1. Classification (NCBI taxonomy): domain Eukaryota; kingdom Metazoa; phylum Chordata; class Actinopteri; order Cyprinodontiformes; family Nothobranchiidae; genus Callopanchax; species Callopanchax toddi. Next base: position 87,326 of record SSNR01000247.1, on the reverse strand, counting down.
CTCCAAAACAGAAAAATTAAGTAAACATACAGAGAACATGCATGACAGGTTCTTTTGTTGATGGCAACACAAGTGAAGAGGATTCTTTAAAAAAAAATAACCGTTTGAGATGAACTTGATATATACAAACTGGAGAATACATGCTTTAGTCAACTGATTGTGTTATTTTCCTGAGTGGAATAAACAACCAATACTGAAACAGATACACTGTAATTAACACATAGCTTGCACCTAATTAAATTTTAACAAATGACCTCTGACCTTGGGAACAAAATATTGCCTTTAATGGTTTTCAGTAATTTGCCTAAAGCCTAAAAAAAAAAAAAAAAAAATCACTTTCCATTTTAAGACATGAACAGAGGTTTTGCATGATGCTTTCTTAGTGCACTACACTTTTTTTAACATCACCATGTAAAGAAAGACACTGGGATAAAAAAGTATGCAAATACAGGAAAACTAATTCAGCTCTGACAGAGTCAAACCACTTTGTTTACAAATGTATTCAAAAAAATTCAGCTATGCAAATCCAAATTCAAACTCACTGAAACGATCTGAGCATTTCCTCCAGACGGCTTCCTCTTATTTAATTTCTGAATAAACATGTTTGTCAAACAGAGTCTCTAATCAAAGTAAGAAGTCTGAATGACATCAGTTTAACTACTCAGTCAAACGTACGTGGGGAATGACGTGGTGCAGAAGGTCGTCCACGATACTCTCGTCTACAAAACTTGCCATCTCGAAGTGGATGCCGATCTGAGGAGAGGAGGAGGACAGCAGGCCTTCCAGCCGAGAGAGGACGGCCTCTCGCTCACCTGGAAGGGACAGGATTATAACTTCAGATTGTGTTACCATGGTGATTTTGTAAAAGATTTCATCATCAGTCAGTTAATCTGTTTGAATTTTTTAGGCTTACATTGAGAACTGTTACTCCTAACTCCTATTCCAAATGAAATGTTATAAAAAGCCTCTGAGGAAGCAATTTTCTAAACTATAATTTTGCAGCAGTTCTTGCGGTGAGAAACACAAAGAAAGGAGCGTTTCCTCCTACAGGCTGTTATTAAGATCATGACCCAGTGATGAACATTTTGCAGTTAAGGTGCTTGTCTTAAACTTTACATGAATGGAAGTAGTCATTGTAACTTTGAAACATCAAAGTGCAACATTAACTTCCAAACATTTTTGATGGTTTAAATAAAGCAACATTCTCTAATCTTTTACTAAAACAAAAAATATTCCTTTTATTTATTTACCTGGCAGGAAAGGAAAGTTGTCCATCATCTGTAAACCACCCACCACTAACAGATCTGGATTGAAGTCTTGGAGTTTCTTGGCAAACTCTTCCAAGGAGTCTAAGTAGGGATTATGATCGTCACTGTGAATGATATATCTGCAGGGCACAAAAAAAAAAGAAAGTTGAATCCACATAAAACAGCAATCAGGAAGTCAATCTTACATTTTCATCTTGAAATATCTTTTAGACTTTGACAGAAACACATACCTATTGGCTCTACGTGAGGTATAGCGTCCCCAGCTAGCACCAGATGAATATTCCAGGATCAGGTGAATGTCTGGCTCCTCTATATCTTTACCAGCCACTGGCAATTTGAAAAACAACAACAATAATCAGAAGAAAATAAAAAACTGCAGAAAATATATATATTGACCAACTTGACACCATCTATTATCAGGTCAAAACAACCCCCCCAAAACCCATTTGTCTTTTCCCCAGGTGTGTGTGTATGTACCTGTAATGTGCTGGGATAGAACATCAGTAAAATCAGTGCTGAAACTTCCCCCCAGCAGCACATCACACCCTTCAGTTGCCATGCGACCAGCCATTACGGGAGCGTTGCCACCGACAGACCATCTGTTTCCAGGCAGGTCACGGGCACTCTCAACCAGCTCACTGAAAAGGCTTTCATTTAGCATAAAACGCCTGCAAGCGAGAAGAAAGAAAAAGATGCTCACACTGAAAAAGTAACTACAACAACATGCTGCTCTTCATCAGACATCACTCACTCTGCAGCGGCTCCAGGAGCAAAGAAGTAGGCAAAGCTCTGCGCCAGCTGTTCAGCATTTTCTAGATAGTCGTGGTGCATGGGCTGGTCATTGTGAGAGATGCCTATTTTATTTAGAAATGAAACACCATCCACTATCAGGTCGACACAACCTCCAAAACCTGCAGATGGAGGGAAAACAGAAAGATAACACACAAATATGCATCAAAATCAACATTTATAAACAAGTATACAACTAAATAATATAGGGCAGATCAAAATACCGGTACTTTAAAAAACTATGTCACACAAAAGAACACACGTTTTGTTTAAGGCATTGTTGTAAACTGTGACATAAAACAAAAACAATCTAAAGATGTGGGATTATACAACTTGTCTGTTAGGGTGGGTGTGGACTTTATTTGAACTAGTTCAGAATATTTACCTAAGTGAGTCCCTTTGCTGTGTCTGCAGTTCATTTAAACTGCCATTAGATTCACTATTCTACTTTCAGATAATTTCTGTAGAAATAGAAGCTAAGTGGAGTATGGATCTTTGTGTTTTAGGCTGAAATGTCAACAGGGTATTATTCTAAACTGGTACCTGAGGAATCTGATGACAACACCTGTTATGAGGAGCCAATTATGAATGATTACCAGCAGCAAGTTGTGTGTGCATGGCTTAGTCTGCTATTGGACAGGGTAAAGGTTAAACTGATTGTGAATTATACTAAGTCCAAAAGATATGATTTTTGGGGTTGGATTGTGACATTCAGATAGATGTTTGTCAATAAATGGGCTTAAAGAAAGCCTTCTAAATTTTGCATCAATGGCAAACACATCCTTCAGTACAGATAGCATATTTCCCCTGCACGTGGTCTACATATGTTTTGGAAATATTGTCCCATTTTGCCTCCATGCTTTTCTGATCAGTTCTGACCCAGACTGCTTGAGCAGCCTTGACTAAGCCTCTCTGTCCATCTGGTTTATGGAGGATCGATCACAGCTCAGAACAACCTGTTCCAGTTGCTGAGCTGAACTAAGATCTGGTGTCTGTAAGTTCATGATCATCTCTACAAAAGCTCCTCAGATCAACATATGGAGTTGTTTGGGTTTACTTACGAACACTAGCTTAATACGTTGCTCTGTTTAAAGCACCTATCTGCAGAAAAAGGCTTCCGAATTGACATATCTGTTTTTATTGTTATTTGATCTTTATCGTTTACATTAGAATAAATATGACAAGTCATTTTAGCCTATATGCTAACAAATTATGCTAAAAATAAGCATCGTCAGTTATTCTGCAGAAGCTCACTTCACTATCGTGTATTTTAGATCAGGTGGTTTTTATTTTGCAGTTACTGTTAATCGAAAAACTTAAAACTGAATGAAATTTAGGTAGTTCATGCTAATGTTAGCTTGCTTTCATCACTCGAACCTACCGATCGCTACTCGGGGTCTCGCTGCATTCATCCCAACTTTCCTTTCAGCCCGGAGCAGCGACGACAGGACGCTGTCAAGACGGTCGTCCAGGTCCGCATCCTGGGGTGAACGGAACCAGACTGCCAATAAAACAACAAGCAGGGACACAACAGAGCCATATTTCATCCACGGAAGCCTGCTTCCCCCTTCCATCATCGCTCGCTCCCGTTGCCTTCCCCTTCCTTGGTGGCTCTCGCAGAATAAAACGAGCACTAGACTCCGCCCCTCCCGTCCAACAGAGAGCGATCGTAAACTGGGAGGTGCGTTTGTTTTTAACACTCAAATGACCTTCAACTTTTCGGATGCTTTGAAGAATCAACTTTTTAAAAGATATATATATTTTTTTAAATAGCTAACTTTGCGTTCTCCTCAAATTTATTAAGCTAACATCGAGAGTCTTTAAAACATTTATCTTTTTACAGTTTTTAATAGCGCTGCCAATTTTGTTAGAAAACGGGAGTACGCTGGTGACTAAAAGGAGCGAGATTTCTCAAAGGGGAGGAAAGGTGTTTTGCAAGATTTGACCCCCCAGGGGGCAAAGTTGTACTTTGTTTTTTGATGAAATTTCTTCTGGCATTTGACCTAAATAATGAAAAATCTGTCTTGCTGTTTGATTTATTAATATAAAGATATAATATAACGATATAATATAACAATATACATATAAAGATAGAATGCATATATATATATATATAATTTAGATATAAATTTAACATTTAGATAAATTGAAATTCTGTGACATTTTAACATTGTTAAATGGAATGAAACTTGCTAAATGTAGGAAAATGTAGGAATAAGCTAAATATACAAAAATATATCTGCTAAATAATGTACACCAGCAATTTACACTTGGTGCCCCATAATCTTATTCTTGTTGGTTTTACATTTTAACGTTTTGTTAAGTTTTATTTGACTGATGTGTATTTAATTTTGTGTACATCACTTTGGTAAATTCTTGTTTGTTTCAAAGAACTGTTCTACAGTATATAAATAAAAGTCTTCTGTGCTGTGATTACAGGGTCTAATTAGGAAAATGATAACTGTAATGTTAGGTTTGTGAGCATTTAAATAGTATTCCAATGCTATATACTACAAACCAAATATTCAGTACTAGAAATAAGTATTATAAATAACTGCAAAAAATAAATCTGTTCTAGGTAATTAGGTAATGAAAACAGTCCATGATGAATGAAGAAGGAACAAAGTAAAGCACATGGTTTCTCAGTGCAACATGCCCCCCAACCCCAAATAAAGAAAAATATAATCATACTGGGGTAACAATTTAAAATCATTTATTCAATAAATTCAGTTTAACAATGTGCTAACAGTATGATCAAATCAAAGACTCCATTTTGTTGTAGTCCATATTTTAACACTCTCTCCTCCAAAAGTTTAAAAAACACAAATAGGCACTCGTTGCAGATAGCACATCCAGATATCAGAATAAAAAACATAAAAATCACTAACATAAGCTGATCACTACAAATTAGCCAAGCCAACTTTATTTATAAAAGCACTTTAAAAACAGTGAGCACTGACCAAAGTGCTGAGACTAAGTACATTCATAAACAGACATACCTTTGCTCATTTGGGTGGTTTTAAAAAACAAATTCAATTATATGCTGCATTGATCTAAAATGGCTCATTATTTCCAATGGCACACACACACACAAAATAAAAATGTCAGTGACATCCGGTCTTAAAAACAGGTTTTGCCACAAAAAGACCCGTCAACAGGTTGTGTAGAGCAGCCATTAAAACAGAAAATGGCCGTGTGTACAAACACATCATGTTTCACCTGCAAATCCACCAACACAGTGAAAGTTGCTCCAGTTTTTCCGGTTACATGGCATGCTGTGTATACAAAGAGTTTAAAACAATAACTTTTTTTTTTAAAGGCTAATTTGTGGTGTAGCAGTTGAGTGGAGTGTGTTGCCCTCTAGTGATGATTCACTTAAAACCTGAAAAAAAAAAAAAACAAGGAACATGCACAAAACTTTATTCAGAAAGCCTCTCAGACTTAATGAGCTGCTGAAGTGTTGCAAGCACAATCACATATAGACAGGTAAAGCTTGTGCATGAATATAAATCCAAACAATGTTTATATCAAATTTAAAAAAAAAATGCAATATGCCCCCATGTTCATATGATATAAACAATCAAATCTGTTTGTTGCAAATACTTTAAATATCACTTACCTTTGGTTTATTTGGGGATTCCTCCCACCATCTCCGATTCAATACCACAGTGGTCTGATCCACGCAGGATTTTAAAGTATCCTGAAGAACAACAATAAATTGAATGCATGTATTTAATGGTATTCAATAGCAAGAAAACTCATGTTTTTGTGAAAACAAACATGCATCTACGTTGTGTGTGATCATCCAGTGAGTCCCTGTGGCATGCAATGCAAAAATAAAGACTAAATCAAACAGCAAGACAGATTTTTCATTATTTAGGTCAAATGCCAGAAGAACTTTCATCAAAAAACAAAAAGTACAACTTTTAACACAAGACAACAACAATAAATGCAACTTATGTTTAAGAGTGAGATGTGGAGTCACTGTGGTCACTTGAAAATTCAGTTGGCATGAGTAGTTTCTACATGTCATTGATGAGAGACTGGGTTTGTGTAAATGTCTCAGCTCACCATTGTCACCCCAGTCAGTGTTCCAGGAGTTTGCACAGAGCCAGTAGGGGACGCCGTTCTCCTCCCCCCAGCCCAGGACCTTTATGGCATGTCCACCCAAAGCAGAACCAGTCACATGCTGATACACACCTGAAGAGTGGGAAAGCAAACGGAGAAATTAGGTACAATTACAGCCTGATCAATACGCCAAGTCTTCAAAATGTGTGTTTATTTTGCATATCTGATTGGTGCATTAGTTCTCACCAGACTTGTACATAACAAAGTCTTCATAGACGGTGAATGCTCCCTCTACAGGACCGTTCTTGTAAATCTCAGCCTGAATCTCAGTTGGGTCTTGTGGCACGCTGTACGCAGTTTTACCTGCAACAAGTTTTGAGTTAACATCCTGCATGCATCTGTGTGCACATATATCCTTAATAACTCTGGTTTGACCTACGTTTAAAAAACCAACAACAAAAATCAACCACACTGTACATGCATTTATTATGCTCAAGGGTTTTTGTTCCATACTGAACATTTTTTAGCTTCTTATTTAAAAAAATATTTATGCATACAAAAAGTAAATAGCAGGTAAATATGCAATTGAGGAGATTCATATAAATCAGCATGCTTATTCGTGGGAATGACAATTTCTTGCCTTCTGTTCTATTCTTACCATAGTGTTTGTCCTCTTTGTAGCTAGGTGTGTATCCAGATTCACAGCTGCTGATGCACTCAGGTGTGTCACCACCCTCACCAGTGCAGGGGGGTCTGCTTCCATTCACATGGTGTTCACAAGGAGGGATGGTGTAGGGTCTGCAGCCTGTCCATAAACACACATATTAGAGCCTCCAACATAGAAACTTAAAAGATACTGATTGTTGTTTTAATTTGAAACTGTAGCTGAATTTACAGGGTGAGAATCTGTGAACTAATGGGCTCCCGTAGAAATGAAAGGCTGGGAGTCGTGGCTGAAGGTTCATTGGCAGAGGACAGTAAAGCCGCTTTCTCATTAGTACCCGCTCCGCTCGGTTTGATAGTATCAGCTCGCCCCCGCTCGGTCCGGGATGATTCTTCACTGTCATCTCAGGAACGCGGAAGCGAGCGATCAGATGGGCGGCACCTTAAAAGTGCCGCGAAAAAGTGGCGGGGGGGAAATCCGTGACGTCACACACGAGCACCAGTCCTTGATAAACAAAAAGCATTTGTGAACGGACTACCGGATCACACCGACGGCGAAAACACTGGATAACCTCATGGAAATTATAATTATTCTAATTATTATACTCCAGTTATGGCTGTAGCTCATGGGAAACCAGCTCCGTGAACAGCATGAAATAATGCGTCACATGATGCAGGAAGCCGTTCAGCTGCTGCAGCGGGTCTGAAGACGCAAGCCAAGCCTGTAGGTAAGCATGAGACTTCAGCCGACCAATCAGTCCGCAGTGGGCGTGTAGCCCGGCTGAGTGGCCCTGCTCGGACCATCGAGGAGCAGGGTCGAGAAAAAGTATAGGCTCGGCTCCGAAACCGGACACGTGGGCCATATGTGAAAGGTTTGAACCGAGCCGAGTAGAGTAGAGCGGATACTAACAAGAAAGCGGCATAAGAGTCAGAATGCTGGTTTTCCCCGCAAGACAAGTAAGTCTCTGAATCTTGAGCTCTTGATCCCGAGTTCAAGTGATCCATTCCTTGTCTCGTTGTTTTCTAATACATTTTGTTAAAGTTTGAGAAGTTCTCACTCTATTCTCCTCATCACATCAAAGACCCAACCTACAGCTAGACTTTAGGTGATCTGTTCGTGTGTTAACTAGCATTATTACAGGCTGTAGCCTCAAAACACACAAACTCACCAATATGGGAGTTGTAGAGACCTCCAGTGACGAGTCCCTCTTTGGTCCAGAAGTCCCAAGCTGCTGTGGGGTAACCACCATTACATCTAAAGAAGCAGAGCCAGAGATAGAGATGCATTAATGCAGATTTACTCACAAGCTTCATATATAGGATTACTCATTCAGTCTCTAAATGTTTTTCTCTCTCCAGTATTGATTCTGTACCCCATGTGCTATGAATTTAAAAATAAAAATTGTGTAACTCAGTGGATTTTATTTTGGAATTGGGTTGCTGTAAATCATTGACATTAATAAGTGACCAACACTCAATCCACTTTGTTAGATGAGTTTTGGTACAGAAAACATTTTTTGGGAACAATAATAACGTGTGCAGTAAGGCCTCTATAGAAACTTTTGCATTTTTCCTCAAACGTAGGTCTCATTTACACAATTCTAGCTCTTAAATAACCAGCGTTTCGGCATCAGAGCAGTGCATTTGGTTACTGAGCTCTGAACTGTTAATGTATTGGAAGTCAACATTTTTATGGGAAGTAAGTGTTCATTACAGACTCTTACCCCATGCCACAGCTCTCACAGCAGGTCAGCAGATCCTCAGAGGAGATCTCCACACTGACCTTCGCATTGCTGTGGATGCATACACGATCAGAGATGGCCTCTGCAGCACCGAACGCCTGGAGGAAAACATACAAATCTGATTAAATACAAGTATTAAAGTTTGTTACATTATAAGTAGCCAATCTCTAGTCTCAGCTCTTTGTTTTCTAACAGGTATCCCCCTCTTATCTGGATTTTCTCTTTAGAGCAGCAAGACATTTCTATCTCACCCAGCAGGATCCACAGGAGCCCTGGTCTCTGATTTCCTTTAGAGTTGGACAGTTGGGCCACTGCTCTCTGGCATCAAAGTTTTTAGGCAACTTCAGGTCTCCACCATACTGAACCCTGCAGACAGAGAGGATTACTACTACCATTGTGAAACCGGATCTTTATCTCATAAGTCAACAGACCGTTTTAGCTTATGGTATAGAAACCAATAAAAGTTACAGAATAAACAGCGAATTTACAAAAATACTCTTAGCATGCACATACATGAAAATTCAAAACTGTTGTTTAAAAATCAAATAAATGTGACTCACATGAAGGGCAGTTTAGGTCCCTTCAGCATTGTGCCGCAGAGCTTCCGGATGTAACTGTAGTCAACATTGTGGAAGTTGTGTCCAGCCTGACATGAAGAGATTATATAGTTAAGCAATGACTTCTACTAAATAAAGTCTGAACAAACAAAATAAACTCACCTGCCAGGTAGTATTGAGTTTATTGATGTAGTTGACCATCTCATTGGACAGAGGATGGAGGCGGGGCTTGGCCAGGCTCACTGAAAAGCTGGCAGCCAATAGAAACAGGGCTGCACGCCACATTCTGAGGGACAAAGAAGGTACAAGTTAATAGATTGATCAATTATTTGCACTGTGACAATGTCTCCACTGAGCTGGAGTAGAGCTTAATAAGAAGCTAGAAGGCTCCTCTTAAAGTCATGTTGTTATAAATTAAATGAGTTTAAACCTCTAGAGATACAGTAGATAAAACATACTTCAGTAAGTGTAATGCTTGAACAAAATGTTCCCCCTTTAATACACTCCTGAAGCTACCGTACTAGACTGGCAAAAAGTCCACAGCTGACTGAATGTTTTCATCCTGGTTGAATCTACAAGTGTAACCTGCAAAAACATCTCATCTTAAGTGATGCCTTTCCAGCCCTTTAGTTTATAAACCAGATCTCAGCATAATGTAAAGCTAACTCTACAAAGTCACTTTCATAAGACAGATCCTATAAATGGAATGAAACAGGAAATTCAGTAAAACCTGACACCGCGCTTCTATGATGAACACATGGTACAACAGTACATCAAAGTGTTCTCCAAAATATAACTAAACCTGAATAAATCCACTAAAAACATCCACCACTTTAGCCATCAGTTGATGCCTCTTTTGTTTGCTAGTCAGACAATTTTGTGCAAAAATTCTAGACTCCAGATTGCATCAGCACACCTGTTCAGACATGGGGTTATTCATGTGACCGTAGAGTTAAAAAAAAAAAAAAAACTTTGAATTCTTGAGAAACTGGTTTCATGTCATATGATATGAGCTTGTCAATTATCATCAGCATAAAGTACACAAAAGGAGAAGTAAAAAACAGAAATTCCCCTTTACAGAAACATGCAACTACTGATACCACTCCAAAACATCACTTGATCCTACAATTAAAAAGTATAACAAAAATTACAAGGAGTCCTCTTCTAAAATAGTGTATTTATTTAAAACACAGAAACTCCACAATTCAGTTTTAACATTGGGTGGTTGAAGACGGCAACCTTTTAGCTGAAAAAAGTTTCTTAAAGCTCACTGAGGAAATGAAATTAGCCTGGCTTCCTGCATTTTTCTCACTTCCTTATGAAACCAAAATCTTCTCAACTTACTTTAAAACCCCCTTCATGACCCAGGATCATTTAAACTGCTGAGTCATTGTTAAAGCTGTTGTTTTAGTTCAGATAGTGGTTTTATCTTTCTGAAGGTTTAAGATGAAACGAGTTGTCCCCAGTGACCACAAAATGAGTCACTTTACCCCCACTTTGTTACAAACCTTTCAATAAAGCTTGCAGTGTTTCAGATTACACTTTAAAAAAACTAAACGCTAATCAACATTATCTGCACACTACTCAAACTGATCAATGAGTGTGTTGAGTAGGTCAGATAAATTCGTGCAACATCATCAAATGTTGCTTGTTTAAAGACCATCAAGGTGACAGAACCAAAAGCCTGGTTGACCTTTTATTTACTAAATAACAGATAACTGATTGAAACTGGGGCCATATAATGCTGGTTTTAGCAAGGCTTTCCTTCTTTAAATATGTAATTTTTGTCTTCAAGTATCAGACATGTTTTCACAAGTGTTTCCGTCTGGCTGCATGGTTTCACTTTCCATTTCTTTGACTTCAATATTTTATAAACATTTTCGCTTTATATATTTTTCTGTAACATAATCACGTCATACCCACAGACATTTATCATTCTGTCCCAGCTATTATTCATTTGACTATTCTACAGATTCAAATGTTAATCGGCGGTGCTCAAAATTCCTGCGGTCAAATAATGCAATCAAACACAACATACAATCGAACTGCAAAAACAAACGATTGAAAACATTAAATGAGTAATATTTCGTTTTATTGCACCTTAAATCGGTATATAATTAAACTTAAAAACTTAAACTTAACTTAACTCACATGAACCCATTGTGTATCGACTGGTAGTGGGGGTTTTTTTTTAGCGTTACTGACGTAGCTAGCCGCCCCGTCCCGATGCTAACAGTTACTTTTATTTATTTTAACTTAACAAAATAACTCACCTGTCGGTAGTTTGTTAGCTGCTAGTGTCGATTCGGTGAGTTGTTCAGCTCCAGCTGCCCCTGTTTGCCATCCAGTGTCTGCCTGCCTGTTAGTATCTGTCGTATTTATTCCAGGAAACACGTGAAGTAGTCACATGAACGCAGCTCATGTGACCAATCGTCACCGCTGCCATTCTGGTTAATCCTCTCATCAGTGGTCGCAGAAAACAAACACGTGACTTTCTGTTTTAATAAGAAAAGAAAAAAAGATGGTCATCTAACTGGCAGGAGTTGTCATTTTCATTAATTTTAAAATGTCTTCTGGCCTCTGAAAATACTGCACCCCTCTTAATAATAATTAATCATTTAGTCACATTAGGGAATTTATTACTCTTTTTATTTCTTTATTACTGTTATATTATTATATACTTACATAATGCTGGTGAAGGTTCTCAGTTATCCAGGTCATCATAGTTTTATAATAGCTGAAAAATATTTCAGTTTTTAAAACTATATAATTAAATTATGTTCACAATTCAGGCTTTAAAGTGTTAAATTAGGTTGAACTTGACAAATTTTGAAAATTGTATAAAATGTTCAAATATTAAATTTATTTTTATAGGTGTACACGATGAGGCTCCTAGGATGCTTTTGGTTCTTCATAAGAATACAGTTTCAATGATGCACAGAGCATCTTGTGTTTCACATCTGAGTTTCATTTACAGTAAGTCCCCTCTGTCTGATCTTTGTTTATTTCTGCGTTGCTGTTTTTATATCCTGTTAGTTTAGATTCCATTTTCAGTCTTTGGTTTCCTGCATTTGGGTCCACTGTTTTAACACCATCTGCTTTCTCCACAACACATTTAATCATGCTTTTATAAATAAGAAAAAACAGATGCAGTTGAATCAGCGTCATTTAAGCTTAAAGGACATTTTGACACAGAAGGTTTAGTTTAATGTTAGTATGTTATTTTTAAGTTACTCAATATACTAAAAACATATTTATTCTGGTACTTAAAGGTTTAGTTTTTCATTGAAACGGCATTTTGTTCTGAGCTAATAGACAATTTCTAGTTAAACCACAGTAAAAACACTGATTGTTCACTTTCCCTTCCTCTTTCTGAATTTGTCACCTGATTGTCAAAATGAAAAATCTGAGAAAGTGCAGCAAACACACTTTATAAAGACTCATTGCATAAATGCAGAACAAATAAAATGAAATTAAATAACAACAAAAAGAATAGAAATAATCTTTAATTCACGTTTGTTGTATGGTTTATTTGATAAAATGTTTTTGAGTTCAGCCAACAACCTATAATAGTGTTACTGTAAAGATGCTAACTGTTTAATTAGAAGTACAATCATGTGTTTTAAATGTATTATCCATCCATCCATTTTCTGTAGCCGCTTATTCCTCCACAGAGGGTCGCGGGGCAGCTGGTGCCTATCTCCAGCGGTCAAGGGGCGAGAGGCGGGGGACACCCTGGACGGGTCGCCAGTCCATCGCAGGGCCACACAGAGACGAACGAGACAAACAACCACACACCCACTCACACCTAAGGACAATTTACCAGCCCAATTAGCCTGACAGTCATGTCTTTGGACTGTGGGAGGAAACCGGAGTACCCGGAGGAAACCCACGCACGCACGGGGAGAACATGCAAACTCCACGCAGAGAGGCCGCAGAGCCAGGACGCAAACCCACGACCTCCTTGCTGCGAGGCAACAGTGCTAACCAACTGCGCCACCATGCAGCCCTTAAATGTATTAAATGAAAGAATATTAAATAAAGCCTCAGCATTATTTAAAAGCCCAAATATTTAATATCACACTGAAATGATTTTAGCAGTTTTACCATTTGCTTTGTGGTGAAATAAAGACACTGTTGTGTAAGAGTCAACAACAGCAGATCAATCCCCTGATGAGGTTTGAGAGCATTTAATTAAAATAGGATTGCATATACCGGTAGTTATTTTAGAATGACATTAGATTTGAATACCTTTGGGTGCTGATTACACAACGACACCCTCTCCTGGATGATGTAAAATACAAAATTGAGTGAAATGGATAAAAACCAGGAGTCAATTAAGAATTGGCAAAGCTCCTCAGATGAGAAGCGAAATGTCTTCAAGGATTCAAAGAAGTCCAGTTGCCTTCAGATGAGCCCACTATGATTATAGGGAAAAAGACAGCTATCAGGTTGTTCTGAAACACCTTATTAAAAAATAGTTCCAGACTCAGACTCTGAGTTTAGTTGAAGATAACAGAAACACCACTTTCAGTTTCCCTCATTTTATTAACCCAAGTTAATCAGCATTAGTAACAATGGTTTATTCAACAACTTGTTTACTAAACAAAAACTTTCGCACATAAACACAGACACGGTTAAGTGTCCTTAGGCATAGTACTGAAGGTTTGCCTTCTTCTTAGCTTGGACCTCCAGGATTCCCTCCATGTAATCCTCGTGGTTCAGCTCCGTGGCTCCACGACGCAGTGCGATCATACCGGCCTCCACACACACAGCTTTGCACTGGGCTCCATTGAAGTCATCTGTGCAGCGGGCCAGCTCCTCATAGTTGACGTCTGGACTGACATTCATCTTGCGGGAGTGAATCTGCATGATACGAGCTCTGGCTTCTTCATTTGGCATGGGGAACTCAATCTTTCTGTCCAGACGTCCTGAACGAAGCAGGGCTGGGTCCAAGATGTCCACTCTGTTAGTGGCAGCAATGACCTAAAAATAAGAACATTACTAGGGTTAAATCTTAGATCAGCTAACTTTGAGGCTGTAACTGTAGTGGATGCTTTAAGTGGCGTCATGTTTACCTTGACCTGCATGTTGGGCTGAAATCCATCCAGCTGGTTGAGCAGCTCCAGCATGGTCCTCTGCACCTCTCTGTCTCCTGCCTTCTCGCTGTCAAACCTCTTCGTCCCGATGGCGTCCAGCTCATCAATGAAAATGATGGATGGGGCTTTCTCTTTGGCCAAAGCAAAGGCATCCCTCACCAGCTTGGCTCCATCACCAATAAACATCTGGACCAACTGTGGACCTGCAAGCTTCAGGAAAGTGGCTTTGGTCTGAGCAGCACAGGCCCTGGCCAGGAGGGTCTTTCCAGTACCAGGTGGTCCATACATCAGGACTCCTTTGGGTGGCTGGATTCCCAGGTTTTCAAATTTCTCCTTGTGGTTCATTGGCAGGACAATGGCCTCCACTAGCTCCTGAATCTGCTTATCAAGCCCACCTATGTCACTGTACTGCTCTGTGGGGCGCTCATCCACCTCCATGGCCTTGACTCTGGAGTCATACTCAGTGGGCAGGGTCTCCAGGATCAGGTAGGAGTCTTTGTTGACACCTACCAGGTCTCCGGGCTTCAGCTTCTCGGCGTCCACCAGCCCGATCACCGGCAGGAAGTAGGTCTGTCGGGTTGAGGTTTTAATGACGGCGCACTTTCCTTTTCTCTGGGAGTCCAGATCTACATTAGCCCCGTCTTCCTCCTGGTCGTTGGGGTCCACATCCAAGAGCTCGATCACATTGGAAACCAAATAGGGCAGCGTTTTGTTCACCTTAATCTTCTCCGTGTTTTCTTTGATTTTATCCTTCATGGCCTGCAGCTCATGAGTCACCCGAAGCACCTCGCTCTTCATTATCTTTATCTCACTGTCGAGGAGACGAGTCCGCTGAACTATCTCCTCCGTGGACATTTTTAACACTTCTTCGCCGATACCATCCTCCACTTCGTCCCAAACTGATTTGTCACTCAACGACGCCATCTTTGCTGTGCCTACAGTGAACTGTGACGTAGCGGAAGTTAAAGCTTCCTCTTCCGGTTAGCGCCGAAGAGCAGATTGGGGATGAGACGGAGCAGAGGCTACATAACACGTTTGTAGACTGTCAAATTGCTAAGGTATGTGCAAGTTGACTAAACATTTTGTTGCTGTCAGTCACATACTTCAAAGTCGGTTGCAACTTTTTCAAATTAAAAAGTCGCTGCTTTTACGCTGTCACAAAACGTGTTGCTCCTTGTTGGCTAACATTAGCTTCGCAGCTAACTTCAGCTAGCTAGTGTGTAAAAAAAACGTTTCGTTTTGAAAGAAGTGTAGACGTTCTGCTGGAAAGCTTATGGGTTAACTGGCATATAGAAAATACTCTTTTTAATATGTTTTGTAATGCACAAATAAACTGTTTCCACTCTAGTTACTCGTGACATAAGTTTTTGTTTGCACTTAGGCTGCCACTTTAGAAAAATATTTTAAGTGTTGTCGTTATTGTACTTAACGTGTTTCTGTTCATGTCTGCAGACACGGGTTAAGGAGCTCAGGACTAAGAAGTTGGAAGAAAGTGTTTCTGCAGAACCTGGAACCTCTAGTCATTTTCTTGCTGACATCCTAGAAATCGTCTGCTTCCAGGCCGTAGATTTACTTTACTGACTGCTCCTCTGTGGCAGTGTTCAACCGTGAGGAGCTGAAGAGATGGATCAGAACAACAGTATACCAGCCTTCCAAGGGCTGGCTTCCCCTCAGGTAATGTTTTGAGGAACACGTTTATTTTTCAGCTTTTGTGTGAACATGTTTCATTTTCTGTGCTTCTGGCAATTTTCACAAGCAGAACTGGCGACATTTAAAATGATGTTCCAAGGTTTCCCCCCAGAAAACTTGCTAAGCCCGGTGGTAGAGAAGCCCACAGACAGACACCACCAGACCCGCCGCTTTTTCTGTCATACGGACTACAGCTAGAGAGAGAGAGCAGACCAGAGAGAGCTGAACTAGCTCACTTTGTTTTAGTTTTGTAGCTTTAGCCACAGTTAGCAGCTGTTAGTCACTGTTAGCTTTCTTCTGGGACAATCCTGGACTGGTACAGACTCACTCAGGTATGAGGCTTAGCCCGGTGGGAAGCCAACGAAAGCCTTATGTTCTGAAAACAATTTGTAGACAGCATATCAGTTTCACATGTAAACACTTTATTGGCAAAAAAAAAAAAATATATGTAAAGAAATGCCAAATGTAGCTTTTATTTTGAATTGGAAAAAATAATAAATACACAACTTTCATTTTCATCTGCTGTGAGCCCTAAAATATATTTTTCTCATTTTGAACATTATAAAATATTCATACATTGCAAATCTTAGTGTGCAGCTGCAGCCAAAACCAATTCCTAATTTAATAGACCAATTAAGGGTTAATTAGTTAGAAAAGTAAATTAATTAAACAAAACATAAGCTCGAAAGAGGGGGAGAAAACATACAAAGCAAGGGTTAGTTACTCCAAGTCTCTCCCAAATATCCGAGCTCCTCACCCTATCCCTAAGGCTGAGCCCGGCCACCCTGCTGAGAAAACTCATTTCGACTGCTTGTATCCATGATCTCGTTCTTTCGGTCATTACTTAAACTCACGACCATAGGTGAGGGTTGGGAGGTAGATCAACGGGGAAATAGAGAGCCTTGTTTTCTGGCTCAGTTCCTTTTTCACCACAACAGACCGGTTCAGCGTCCGTATCACTGCAGACGCTGCCCCAATTCACCTGTCGATCTCCCGCTCCTTCCGTCCCTCACTCGTGAACAAGACCCCAAGAACCTCCTTCCCGACTCCGAGTTAGCAAACCCAACTTTTTCCGACTGAGAACCATGGTCTCAGACTTGGAGGACAAATAACTACCAGTATTAAACATAATGATGCATAAAAAACCCAAAAAGGACAAAGCATTTACTGTTATAATTTGATGTGTATCCAATAACTATTATTTAAAAATTATTAGTCTGGTTTTTGAGATCAAAATCTGTCAAAGATAACTAGCTGCTTTAAATAAATCATGTATCATAGGGGCCTTTATGCATGAACAGTAACATCCGTTGTAGGAGCCAAAGTTACCGCCCACACTTTGGTTGTTATGGTTGCACAGATGTTTTTTGTTATGCGTTTTCACCTGGGGTAATGGCATTAAGGGGGGCGTGGTTGCACACATTTGGGAGTACCTGCACGCTCGACAAACGTCGGCTTGAAGTGATGTTTTGTAACTTTTTCTGTTGACCGTCATTTTTGACTGTCACTATTTCCAAAATAAATAACAAGTCTACAAGCCACCAGTATGGATTATTGGAGACGCGTCACAGAACAAAATCGCCTCAGCCGGCCAGCGGCTACAAGTGGATAGAAGTCGCTACATCCATTATCTATATCCCGGCATAAATTGTTTAATGAACCACAATCTGTGATATTTTTAGAAACTGTTGGGCTACCAAATATCCATTTTACCAAGAAAACGTACCATTATTATATTAAACATTGTCACTGGTAAAAGCAGGTGTTTGAGATAAAAAAAAAAGACATTTAATTGAAGAAAAAGGAAAGCAATGCTTGAAAAATCTTTGTCATGCTTATGTGGTCATAATGTTTTTCTTTCTTTCATGGGGGATGATATGTCATTTTGCAGAGTGCCATGACCCCCATGCCAATGTTCAGTCCTATGATGCCATATGGATCAGGCCTGACGCCCCAGCCTGTACAGAACACAAACAGTATTTCTATACTTGAGGAGCAGCAAAGGCAGCAGCAGCAACAACAAGCAGCACAGCAGACCAACACAGGTACCACATACAGTACTGTTATGTCTGGTCTTTCTGTTTATTTTGAGAAATAATCTTTAAAATATTTCATTTAAATGCATCTTTAGTTGAATATATTAAAACACATTGAACTTTTTGACTCTCAGGCCTTCCTGGGACCTTGGGGCAGACCCCTCAATTGTTTCATTCCCAGACAATAACGGGTTCTACTACAACAGCGCTCCCAGGAAACACTCCGCTGTCCAACAACCCACTGACCCCCATGACCCCTATCACACCAGCCACACCTGCTTCAGAAAGCTCTGGCATTGTACCACAGCTACAGTAAGTTTCATACCCTATTGATAGAGTATTAGTTAATAATTCATCACATTTATGTATGAAAATGCTTATTTATAGACCTATAATTTCTACTCAAACAAATGCTTTAAAGTAAACTTTATTTTTACCGCATGAAATTGAGGAAACCAAATGTATCAACCACTCAAAACCATTGTTTATGTACAGAATCTTTATACAAGTCTATGACCCTTTTCTCAAATCTTCTGCTTCATTTTTTTATTTGCAATCAGAAACATAGTATCTACTGTAAACCTGGGCTGTAAACTAGATCTGAAGACTATCGCCCTGAGAGCCAGGAATGCAGAATACAACCCAAAGGTAAGAATACAGGAATCTTTATGCAACTCATAATTGAGTTATTTATATTTACATTCACATTTTACTCAGCTTAAAGGGATACTCCACCGCCAAGTTATTTTTTGTCTATTGCCATATTCCTCAGAGTTGGATAAGTGGGCAAAAACTATTTGTAAGCAGCCCAGCCATTTTACTGATCCGGCAGTACTCTTTTTGCTTTAGCTTAGCTCAAACACTGTAGCTCAAACACTGTAAGTGATTGGTACCAGATAGCATTGCCAGAAAATACGTCCATAAAACTCATTAAATAGTGATGATAATAATTCGGCCTAGTGACCTCAGTAAACATATCGACTGTAAGGGAAAATAAGAAGTAACATGAAGGAATTACATGTACTATTTTTAACTCGGGACTACTTTGACGACAAAGAGCAGCTTGTAACCCTCCGCTGAACGGCGCAGCTCCGGTGAACAGCGCAAGGACATGACATACGGCCCCAAAGACGCCTACTTCCGTAAACACAAACCATGTGTCATGGAGCTGCGCTGTTCAGCGGAGGGTTACAGCTGCTCTTTGTCATAAAAGTAGTCCCGAGTTAAAAATAGTACATGTAATTCCTTCGCGTTAACTTTTATTTTCCCTTGCAGTTGATATGTTTACTGAGGTCACTAGTCAGAATTATTATCACCATTTAGTGAGTTTTATGGACATTTTTTCTGGCAATGCTATCTGGTACCATTCACTTACAGTGTTAAGCTAAAGCAAAAAGATACTGCTGGATCAGTAAAATGGCTGGGCTGTTTACAAATAGTTTATGCCCACTTATCTAACTCTGAGGAATATGGCAATAGACAAAAAATAACTTGGTGGTGGAGTATCCCTTTAAGAGACCTATGCACCATCAAAACTTTAGCCCTAGAAAATAAAGTTACTAATAAATATTCAAGATAAATGTCCTGAATACACATAAATCCCGTATCTCTAGTGTTGCGTGTTTTCTATAATAAGAGTTATCTTCCCTGTGACATTTCTTAGCGTTTTGCTGCTGTCATTATGAGGATACGAGAGCCCAGGACCACCGCTCTTATCTTCAGCTCTGGGAAGATGGTCTGCACTGGAGCCAAAAGGTCAAAATCAAATCATGAAAGCTTAGTTTGTAATGTTTTCATAGCCATTCATTTTAAACAAAAATTCCCTTCAGCTTTTACATATAGTTTCTAACTTAGTCACTCTTTTTAGTGAGGAGCAGTCGAGGTTAGCAGCTAGAAAATATGCACGTGTGGTCCAGAAGCTCGGTTTTCCTGCTAAGTTCCTGGACTTCAAGATTCAGAACATGGTGGGCAGTTGTGATGTGAAGTTCCCCATTCGGTTGGAGGGTTTAGTCCTCACACATCAACAGTTTAGCAGGTAATTTAAAAAAATTTAATATAAATATAAAAAAATATGTGTGTGTGTGTGTTTTAAACCACATATAGATCAAATGGTTTGCAAAGAAATTTTCTCTGTTTTCAATTGTAATTTTTTAAAATGTTGATGTAATTTTAAAAAATTAAACTAACTTGTGTTTTGTAGCTATGAGCCGGAGCTGTTTCCTGGATTGATTTACAGAATGATCAAACCCAGAATTGTCCTGCTAATCTTTGTTTCTGGGAAGGTAGTACTCACAGGTAAGGCTTGTGCACTGAGATTAATGACTTTATGCTTAGATTTTGGTTAAAGTAAAATCTAGGTTGTGTTGTTTTAAAATAATTGTAACTTGATCTGTTCAAACAGAACTTGAATAAGAGATGCAGATAATTATTTTATAGATTTATCTGGGTACTGATGCATGTTTTTACATATTTCTGTGTGTGTGTGTGTTTGTCTTTTTTTAGGGGCCAAAGTGAGATCAGAGATCTACGAGGCATTTGAAAACATTTACCCCATTCTGAAAGGTTTTCGCAAGACAACGTAAAACCTGGAGTTTCTTCACCTTCCGAACCTTGTCCCTCCTATTTCATTCATTTTTTTTATAAATCATCACATTCTTAACGCTAGATGGCTGTAAAGTTGCTGTAGGTTCTTCATCAGTTCTTTTTTATTAATCCACATTTCAAAGGCCCTTTTCCTTTGTCATGGTCACGTTTACTTTTTCACTTTTTTCTTTGTATTCATTCAGATTTTTGTTGTCCCATCACATCCCTAACTGTACATAAGTCTGTAAGAAAATGTAAAATATTGTTGATGAGGAGAAAAGCAGTCTGAGTGGGACTGTTGGTTTTATTTGAAGCAGTTTTAAATACTTTTGTACATTGTGTTTTTAGTATTTGTTGAGGTTAAATGGCATCTGTTCAAATTGTCTGCCGTATACGAGACTGGCTTTTTGAATCCTATGTTAACTCGCTAATGTTGGGGATTATTCTGATTAAAACTGCCATTTTTCTGAACCTGATATTTGAATAATTCAGAGTAGGTGCCCTTTAATTAAGCTGAACTTATCTTAATTTTACTCTAAAATTAACTTTAAGTCATTTGCTTCTGTACAATTTTATCTTTAGATAAGTTCAGACTTTGGATTCTGGCTGGTTGAAGTCGATTTGAATCAATCTTTCTGTTGAAAGAGAGAAGGTTACCAAGTGTTTAATGGTTAAACTGGAGTGTCTATGTGGTTTGTTGTATTTTGATTGTAGGGATGACTCAACATGAACAAGAATTAGGAACTTTAATAAACCAGAATTGAGATGCGAAGAAAAAAAACTCTTGGGACTCATCTAAAATTGATATAAAGCACTGATGTTATTTAGTTTTAAAAGCTGAAGGATATATTTTTTGTACATTTCAAATTTCAGACAAGTTTGGGCAGTTCTGGTTGTCTGTCCTTTTTGTTTGGACACGTTGCCCAAAATAACATATTAGGTTTAGACATTGGTCACTTCTTGATGTGTGTGTGTTCAACACTGTCAACTAATCAAGGTTCTGGCAACCATTAGATATTTTGCAGTCAACCAGTTCAATGTTTGATTCATGGTGCATTCAGGTGCCATGTTCAGCAATGTTTACCATTTGTGACTCTTCCATCTGATTTCTGTTCTACCTGCAGACTCTTAAAAGATTGGGAAGCTTTTTTTTTTTTTTTGCTGCCCTGTATATTAATAAACCTGCACATACAAGTTAAAGCGGTCTCATCTTTGCAGTGTTTTAGAGTTAGAAGTCGGATGTTTTAAATGCTTAAAGTAAAAGAGAAGTGCAATTCAGGTTTTTGTAGCTTTGTAAAGCTACTTAGTTTTAAAGAAAATTATTGAAGTTACTCTAAATGGGTCAGAAATATTGGATCCTTTTGTAGAAACAAGTCTAGATCTTGGCTGCATGGTGGCGCAGTTGGTTAGCACTGTTGCCTCGCAGCAAGGAGGTCGTGGGTTCGCATCCCGGCTCTGCGGCCTCTCTGCGTGGAGTTTGCATGTTCTCCCCGTGCGTGCGTGGGTTTCCTCCGGGTACTCCGGTTTCCTCCCACAGTCCAAAGACATGACTGTCAGGCTAATTGGGCTGGTAAATTGTCCTTAGGTGTGAGTGGGTGTGTGGTTGTTTGTCTCGTTCGTCTCTGTGTGGCCCTGCGATGGACTGGCGACCTGTCCAGGGTGTCCCCCGCCTCTCGCCCCTTGACCGCTGGAGATAGGCACCAGCTCCCCCCGCGACCCTCTGTGGAGGAATAAGCGGCTACAGAAAATGGATGGATGGAAGTCTAGATCTTTGGTAGATGGTCCATGCAAGTTAAACCCCACTGATTTTTTTATTTTTTTTTAAGTTGAATATGTTCAGTTAATGGCAGCAGTGTAAAATTCAAAAACACGAAAAGTGGCAAGCAAATGTTTGCAAACTTGAGAAAGTTGTTTGAATATCGTATCCCTGTGCAGCTCTCGTTTTGTTCCTCTCCTTTTCATGCATTCATCAAACTTATTTTTGCTCAACTGATACTAGACTTTTTTGTGTTTATAAATCAATTTAGGCATTTTATTAAAGGTCCTATTAAGATAAAGCAATGGTCTCACATTTTATTTTTGTTAATTAGTTTTAACTATCCAAAAGTTTAAATCAAAAAGCTAAGCTCAAAAGTAAAATGCTGATTATTTAACTGATTTAAAATGGAGTTTATCTGTGAATGAAGTTTAAAGAAGACAGTCATTCATGTGATAATATATTCATAATTGCACTTTACAAAATGAATTCTGGACAATAACATTTGATATTTGTCAAAAATATTTTCATCAGGATGTGTTGGTGATTAAATGTAAATTAACTCACACAACTCTCAATTTACAGTAAATTAAGCTTCCATGTGATGAGGGTTTCACTGTGGAGCAAGAAAAAATAGAGACTAAATATTAAACTTTGACAACAACTCAGCTGAGTCTCATGAAGGTAGATCAGAACCCTGTTTATTTATGGTTTTTTAATCTGCCTCTGCTGATCTGAGCTAAAGTCCTGCTTCCAGATGAACTCTGGACAGTACTGGTTGTCATGGTTACAGCTGTCAGAACAGGTGTAGATGAGAAGGGTCCCCCAGTCGATACTAGCACCTGTTGAGTCCACAGACAGGCTGTTTAACAGCTGAGGCATCACCTGCAGACACAAACACACTTTATAATCACTAACATGCACACACATTTTTAAACCAATATGAAAGTAAAAACTTCAGAATGGATTGAAGAAATCAGTTTTGTGAATTTAACATTAGTAACAGCTACAGTGATTGATTGGCTGGTTTAGTTTTTATAAAGCGCCAATTTATTGATTTCAATTTCTCTGAACTATACGTAATAAGCAAATAATAAAACTTCAGTTTGAATTTAAAGGGTATTCATATTAAATTTAACTGAACATTAATTTCTGTATACATCTTTTGGAAGCTAAAGTATAGCTACTTAACAGTTTTATCTTTTGTTTATTTTCTTTCACATCTCAAACTGCAAAATTGCACCATATATCACAGGACAATACTAATAAAGAAAAATCTGATGTTTAAGTTTTAGATTGGCCACTCATAGTCGAGCTGAAAACCAGCCAATTCTAGTCACCAGCTGCTTGATGATGACCTGAAATTCGAACATCCTCTTGGTGCCACAGGTGCATGGTGGGATATCCTCTTCTGAGGGGATGTGATGAGAGGAGACCCACAGCGGGCAGCCTCCTCGACTGTAACGTATCACCTTGAAGAGAAACCGCTGTCAGATGATCACAGAGGGAAACTGCATGTTCGTTCCTCTGTGTTTTCATACCTGGTGAGGCTCTGGGCTGATCTTCTGTTTAAATCGCTGGAACACTTTGATGTCTTCAGTCTCGTGCATCGCCATATCCTCCAGATCTGCCTCTGCCAGAGCTGAAAGTTAAAGGATATTTACAATTAGTGTTGATAATTATCATGAAACTAATCAAACAATCAGGTTTTCTGAGCTGGTGCTGAAATAGCACCATTTGTGCTTTTAACTAAAGATCCACAAATTAAAATAAAAACTTGCCTTCTGCTAATGAGGAACCATCTGCACTTTTCTGAACACTGCACTTTTCTTCTTCTTCAACATCTGTGTGTTCTTGCTCCTCCTTGTTGTCCTCTTCAGGCTCAGTAACAAGCTCAGATTCAGGAAACAGTAGAGGACAGGTTGGGATTGTAGATGCCTCTATCCTCAGAGAAAGAGAGCAGCAAAATAAATCAATCTTCCTGCTGGGAGTGAGTCTGAGCTGAACTTTCACCATCGTCAAACTACCTGGACTGCAGCACTGCCTCTTGTGAGAGTGCTTCCAGTGGAAAGTCTGGTGGTGTTTCCCACAATAGGTTACGGAGTGACAGCGGGAGCAAGCCTTGTTGCCAGGGCAACCACACATCCAACACAGTTTAACTCCAGAGATGGATAATGTATTACTGTCTTCCTCTGGGTTGTTTTGTGGTTCATCTTCTAAATATAATAACAAAAAAAAAAAAAAAAGAAAATTTGCTCTCGTATTACAATCATATGAAAATTAAAGCTGCAATTAAAACACTGTAAAACAATCACTGATCATTTATCCTGTTATTACTCTTTTACATATAAATACTAAAACAAATCTTATATGTATTCATTTATTGCTCGAGGTGCATCAAATTCACAACATGTTTTTGATCTGAGAACATCATAAATACTTACTGATAAATGTTATTACAGACACAAAGACAAACCTGGAGGAGGATCATAGGGATAGAACTCATTTTTCCTGGGGAGCTGACTTCTAAAAACTGGCATGAAAAACACAACAGTCAGAAAACTTGGAAGACATGCATTTAGTCTGCGATACAGCAAAATGCTATGCAACAAAAGCATCTGTTGTGATAACATTATGTAATAGCAACCAAGGGGAAGACATACAGACAGTAACACCTACCTTTCATGCAGCGGCTGTCATTGCGTGAGTAACACTCTGGAGTTTTGCAGCAGAACAGAAAAAGTGTTCTGTGAAAACTTCTGTCCTGGTCTGATACTGGTGCATACACCTGCAGCAGAAACAGACAGTTTAACTATAAAGTTCAGGTTTATAAAATAAAGCTACATGAGTATTTGGGTGAGTTTAGTTAGACATAAATCAAACTTTGTTAGCATTAGTGTCCACAGAGCTGACACCTCAATTTTACACCAGAAAAGAGGTTTTGGAAGGAAAAGTTTTAAGTGTTGCATCAAGTAAGTAAAACACATTTTCGAGCTGGAGTAGCCTGTTGTGTAAAGCATTGGCCAAAAGTTTTGACATGTACACAAATTCACAAAGTTTGCTGTTTATTTGTGTCATTCTCAAAACTTTTGGTACTTTCCAGTTAATATTAAAGTATTTGCTGAATGTAAAATCCGCTTTTTGCTTATATCAATGCATCTTTAATCACTATTCAAATTAAATTAAGTCTTCATGGTTCTCTCCTATTAATCACTTTTTTCCGTAAGTAAAAAGAAAATATCTGAGAATATTATAAGTTGCAGACCTCCTTCCTCCTCCAGGGCACCAACCTGCAGTAAGAAGACCATCGGCAACCGGCAGACTTCACACTCCAGCTGGGATCCGGAGGGCAACCCTCTCTGGCTGAGCCAGGCCGGCCTCCCTCCCACTTTGCTGGGGAACTGAGAGGACCGAAGCCGCCACGGCTCCGCCTCTTCAAGAAAACCCAAAACTACCTCCACCGATGACATATTACTGTATTAATATCAAAACGTATTGAAAAAATGAATCAATTTACTGTACAGAAGAAAGTTTCGTCTTCAGATGCCACACGTTCGTAACACAAGCTGGTACAGCTACAAAAATCGTCCGTAAGGAAACACGAAACCGCGTTTTGTTCCGTGGTGATTACAATTACGGCGAAATAAAATAAACAGTTTGATGTATCGAAATAATTTTTACTGTACACTAGCTTGTGTCAAAATATTAAACTATAATTTAAAGATAGATTGTAATTGTGTAAGGAAACACAATGCTTGTGTTTTTGTCCACTAGATGGCGCAAACGCTTCACTTTCTGGGGACTCCTTTCCAGGCTGGGAGTGAAGCTAGGCTAATCACCCTCTGGAGACCAGCAGCACAGCTGGATAGCAGCAGTGGAAAGTACCTAAACAACTCAAGAACCGAACTTTTACAATGACCAATACTCATTTATATATTGTTCATACATTTTCTCTTATTTCAGATAATTTATTGTACCGTGCGGCATGTAATAACCCAGGAAGTATACTTAATGGATGTGATGTAGAATAAATACTTCAATTAAAAAAATTATAAAAAGGAATTGTCATAAACTATAATATAATAAATATATCCACCAACCACAAAATAAAATGACACATTTTTAGCTCAGTGCAAAGTCTTCAGCCACTCATTACTTTTTATTTAGTTTCCTATAAATCCCACTTTTTAAAGTGGTCTAGGACAATAAATGTTCCGATTTTCTGAGAGTCTTTCACAAGGATATCTGCTGCAAACGCTTTCGTGAGAAATGTGTTCATAAAACAAAATGAGCAAAGACAAAGACGAAATGTCATGTTTAAAACAAACAATAACAACAAAGACTACAAATGAACTCAATGTGAAAGTGTTTAGGAAATGATTAAATATGCAGCAAAAACCCAAGATCATGCAAGATCATTATTTTTACCCATTTATTGCATGACACGATGATAACTATTTGTATAATTAACGTTAGGCACAAATCTTCTATTATATTCCTGTCAGACAGCTTTATTTTTTACTTAATTCATGAATTCAGATGTCATTTCTGGGTCACTGTTTGGTGGCTAAAAAAGCACGAGAAAATGGTTATAGGGCCAATAACTGGATTGAAAATACGTGAAAGTAAATGGAAAATAACTTTTTAAAACCTGGATGAATCACTGCATGCAGCAAAACTACAAAAACATTTTTTTTAAGTCTTCAAAATAAAAAAATAAAGAATCTTTATAAATAAAACAGATAATTATTCATTTAAAGCAAACTTTAACCAGCTGCATTAATTTCACTACATGATAAGACCCCATGTAAAACACGCGCGCACACTCACGCGCGCACACATAGGCGCTCGGTGATGTCACGGAAGGGGAGTTTTGGGAGGACACTCGAACTGTTGACCAGAGCTAATTAATCCTCAGCTCTTCTTTTATTCCAATCTTTCTGACTGAAAACTGAACAAACCGTTTGGTTCAAATGGAGCCAGTTTAGGTTTCTGATCCTGTGAAGAAGTTTCACTCTGATATTTAACCACATGGATCCTGGAAGCAAACAGACAGCTTTGTGTCAGTAGACCAGCCGCTCGGCGGACGGGAGGAGGCGGAAGAATGGACGGTGTGAAAACGGAGCGGACTGACTGACTATCCGTGTCCTCCTCCATGTCACCCTCCTCTCCCTGCCAGGTGCCTTCGCGGGGCGATGAGGGCTTCAAGCCGACACTGATGTCCCCTGCTCCGCCCGTCCCGCCAAGGAGGGTCCGGAGCCGGGACGGGGGCTCCGGAGGAAGGACGCGGCGGACTGCAGCACCAGAGAGGCGGGTGAAGTGTGTGCTGGTGGGGGACGGAGCTGTGGGGAAGACCAGCCTGGTGGTCAGCTACACCACCAACGGATACCCCACAGAGTATGTCCCCACCGCGTTTGACAACTTCTCAGGTATGTAATATATAATATATGTAATATATAATATATAATATAATATAATATAATATAATCAGATTCAGATCCAGATCTGATCCAATGCAATCCAATCCAGATCTGATCCAGATCCAGATTAAGATCTGATCCAGATCTAATCTGATTCAATTTAATCCAGATCCTATCAGATCTGATCCGATCTAATCCAAATTCAGATTTAATCAAATCCAATCCAGCTCCAGATTCAGTCCAGTCCAATCCAATATAATCTAATTGAATCTAGTCCAGTCCAGTCCAATCATATCAGATCTAGATCTAGATCAGATCCAATCCAGTTCAATCCAATTCAGCTCCAGATTCAGTCCAATCTAATCTAATTTAATCTAATCTAATCTAATCCAGTCCTATCACATCAGATTCAGATCAAGATCTAGATTAGATCAGATCAGATCCAATCTAGTCCAGTCCAGTCCAGTCTATTTCAGTCAAATTCAGATCCCTATCCTGATCTCGATCCAGATCCAGATCTTTTTACCTCTCATTCAAAGGACCCTTTTGGATGACAGATGAAACAGATGAGATTTAAACATCTTCAAGAAACAAGAAAATACATTCCAGTTTCTTTTTACAAAGCTCTCACTCAGGATTCTGGTTTACTCATAATCTACACAACATTTGTGTTATTGATCACACTGACAACATGTTTGTTGTGTCTATTTGTAGCAAAGGTATCAGTGGATGGACAGCCAGTCAAACTACAACTGTGTGACACAGCTGGACAGGTCAGTCATTAAACACAAACACAGAGCAGCTGCATTTACTACTTAATATAATTGTTTTTTACATTTGTAGACTTGATAGTGTGACGCCAGACAGGATGAGTATGACATGGCAGAAGAGAATGTGCGTTATCAACGCTTCCTGGCTGTAATCAAACCAGGAGTATAGTTTCCCCTACGCCTCTTAGTCAGCTGGGATGCCCCTTAAAATGATTTAGGACAGTCATAAAAAACATGTAAAACAAGTCATTAAATACTTCCAATATACTTTTTCCATTTGCTGGCATATAAACCGCAACAGGAGCACACAGTGCTGTGAAAAAGTATTTACCCCCACAAATACCTTCTGTTTTTGCTTTTTTGTGTTTCAGCTAAATGTTTCAGATCAGCAAACAAATGTCAAAATCAGACAAACATAACCTGAAAAAACACAAAAGCAGGTTTCAAACAATGGTTTAATTTATTAAGGGGAAAAGTCACCCAACTGGCTCTACGTGAAAAGGGAATTGCTGAGTTCAGTTTTATTTTAGAATAACCTGTCTGACAGGCTAAAAGATCTCAAAAAGCAACACTCAAGGGCAGACTCTAAAGGAATTCAGGAGGACCCAGAACTACATCTAGAGCACCTGCAGGAGGTCTCACTTGGTTACATTTAGGGTCAAAAGAGTCAGGGGCAAAAACGAAATCCAGTTCTAAACCTTTGCTGAAAAAACACACAAAGCCTTGTCTCACATTTATTAAAAACCTCTTAAAGCTGCACTCAGTAACATGGTAAACAAGCTAGGTATCGCTATTTTACACAAACACGTCTCAGAGCTCTCACCCCTCCCGTCTGGTATAATCCATAGGCCAGCAGGGACATGGGACCCTGCATTGCCATGGTAACAATACAGAACAAAACTCCAGCCATTGAAACGTGCCCCCAGGTTTTTCCTCTTCTCCAAACGTTTTTTGTTTTCTGCTAACTGAAAAGATGTTTTTCTTTTGGGGACTCTGGTATTTTTTCCTTAAATTGAAGCGGTAACAGCCGGCCGTTTCCGTCCCTCTCTCACTTCCGGGATGTTCTGCTGAAAAATGCACCAGCACGCATTAATGGAGGATCCAAGCAGTGCAGAAGTGAGGTGCCTCGGCGAGACAGACAGCCGGATTGTCCAATAGTTTCTTTCGGTCCTAAATGTATGATTGGCTGAGGTTTTTAGAGAACTGTGGGACAACCACTTTATTGATTTCTTTCACTTTTTTTTATTTGCCACAATATATTTATAGCTGTACTATGTTAGAACGTTAAGAGGCATGAAAAAAAACGTTAAAAGCTACATTGTTTACCAATCTACCGAGTGCAGCTTTAATGATCTCAAAGACTTCTGAGAAAATTCTGTAAATTTATGAGAGAAAAGTTGAACTCTTTGGAAGATTTTCATCCTATTACAATTGGTGTAAAACTAACTCTGTATTTCAGAAAAAACACCAGACGTGGTGGTGGTAGTGTGATGGTCTGGGGCTGCTTTGCTGCTTCAGGATCCGAATGACTCGCTGTAACTGATGAAACCATAAATTCTGGCATCTACCAGAAAATCCTGTTGAAATATATTGAAATTTGTTTGGTGATCTGAAACATTGAAGTGACCAAAAGCAAAAATGAAAAGTTTTCACAGCACTAATTAATCCAGAACGCCTACATTCTAAAGTCCTAAACAGATAGACATAGACATAACAGATTTGCAGATTAAAACTAGACCCAAAATACATTTGGTCTCTCAGGGCTCACTTATTGTCCAGGAAACTGTGCGTATGATTGGTCTTTCCATGGTCGTACACAGGAAGTAATGCAACTCTTGTCTACAGCTGCAGCAGCAGATTGTCGTCTGAGAAAAGACAGTCAAAGATCCATATCATGTGAGACAAGCTACCACTGGTCAGATGTTATAAAACCACATCCCTCTGCTGAACGTTAAAGATAGGTCAGGAATTCCATGTAGCACATTTATCACAAGATGAACAGATGGCTGAACTTCCTGATGCTGAAGTCTTGATTTTTGCTGTGAATCTGTGGGGGAATTCTTTTTCATAGTGGATCAATAACAGGTTATATGTTGAAACCAATAAATCTTGATCATTTATAAATAAATGG
Source organism: Callopanchax toddi (assembly GCA_006937965.1). Lineage (NCBI taxonomy): Eukaryota > Metazoa > Chordata > Actinopteri > Cyprinodontiformes > Nothobranchiidae > Callopanchax > Callopanchax toddi. The sequence goes on along the minus strand of SSNR01000247.1, from coordinate 56,755 downwards.
TTCAATCAGTAGCTCTAGATTAGAGTTCTGTCTCACGCATGCTAAAGGAGACGGTGTGTTTATTCACCTTTCTTCCTTCTCTTCCACTCCTGGGACATATAAAGTTTGATGTTAACTTTTGTCTACACACACTTTCACCTCATAAATGTCTAAAAACCTTGTTGCTCTGGTTTGGTTTTCTCTCTCTGACTTTAACTCTTCCTCTCCCAGGATGAGTTTGACAAGCTGCGTCCTCTGTGTTACACCAGCGCCGATGTGTTCATGCTGTGCTTCAGTGTCGTCAGTCCCGCCTCCTTTCAGAATGTCCCAGAAAAATGGGTCCCAGAGATTCGGAAACACGCCCCCGTTGCACCGCTTGTCCTCGTGGGGACGCAGTGTGACCTCCGAGAGGACGTCAAGGTTTGGAGGTTTATCATTCAGCTAAATGACTTACTTTACTTTTTAGCTAACATGTGCGTTTCCTACTTTCTTTATGCAATTTTCTGACAGTGATTTATCCAAAAAAAAGCACAAGAAAAAAAATTGTTCAACATATTTGAAGCAAGTTGCTGTATATATTTGGGTAATTGCTAGATTTTAAGGAATCAAAATATGATGTAACAAATCCTGTTACCTTCAGCAAAATAAGTAGATAAAACTTACAGCCTTGTGAGGATATTTAAGTCACGAAAAACCAAAGAAATGATGTTTGAGGACTTTTAGTTTCAACCTAATGCTTTGTTTATATTAAAGTGTTTTACTGGTTTGACTCAGTTTCTGCAAATATGTGAAGAACTGAAACATTTCTGGATCGCTTTTTACAAGAAACTGTCATTTTTCAAATGCATTATATAATTGATGCTTTTTTGTTATAGAAAAATAACAGAAAAAGGAAATATCACAATGCAACATAAACTGTTTAAATGTTGTTATCCAAATTTGAGGAGTCAGGTAGATTTTATACAAGTTTTATTTTGTATCTCAGAGTATCTTCTGGCTTTATAAAGACTCTTACACCTACAGCTACATACAACCTCCAGGCTTTTCAGCTCAGGTACAATATTGAAATAGACAATTTTATTATTTTAACAGTATTTATGTTTTATGTGGTTATTTACCAAAGTACTCTTAGTTTGAAGGTATTGCTGGTATATTAGAGCCACTAAATTAAAGATTTAAAATCTTTGCAATAAACCAAATCCACAAATCAAATGTAAAACATTTTAATTCATGGACAACATCCTGTATTCCTACAGAAAACATTTGGTTATTGATGGACGTGTACAGTAACTAACGCCGTCTTCCTTTAGGTTCTGATCGACCTGGCTAAATATCGAGAGCGGCCCGTGGACCCAGCAGACGCTCGGGACTGTGCGATGGAGATTGGAGCTGTGGCCTACATGGAGTGCTCCTCTCTGACCCAAAAGAACCTGAAGGAGGTGTTTGACACAGCCATACTAGCCAGCATGCAGAGCCACGGCTCCCGTAAACACTCAAGAGGGAAACAAAAATGTCGAAAAAAGCCAAGGCAGACGCCGGACAGGATGAAGAGCCTATCTAAGTCCTGGTGGAAGAGGTACTGCTGCGTGGCCTGAGGCAGAACTGAGATGGAAGTGAACGGAAATCCTCCAAACTTAATTCTGGTCTGATTTTGGCTAAATCTGGACTCTGGTCTTCACGAGTGCAGGAGCTTCATTACAAGACTTTGCTTGGATTTTCACAAACCTAAAATGTTTTTCTTCGTTTTGCAGATGAAATTTACTACTGAGCCTCTGGTTTGAGCCCTTTGCAGGTGTGTCTTTTGATTTAAACTGGTATGAACCAGTACTATTATGGGACCAGCAGAAGATGGGATAAAGAAACTTCTCCCTGTTTTTGATCTGGAGGCCTGAAGAAAATCCCTCCCTCTCTATTGTGGATTTCTCCTGCCTTGTGACGCTGCCTTGAGCAAAACTGGAATCTCAGTGGAATATAATTATTATTATCAGTGACCCAAAGTCAACCACATACTGTCATTTTTCAAAACTGTGTCTAACTTTAGATCGGTTTCTTGGAGCTGCAGAATGAAAGAGCGCTGCCCTCAGACCAGACTTTGTCATTTAGGATTTTAGGACCCGGACATGACTAGTCCAGCCGGTACATCATTTCAGAACCACATAACTGGGACCATTGTTATTCTTACTAAAAATGTCTGACTCGTTTGATCTTCACCACAGACATTGTTTACTATTTTCTCACCCATGAATTAGTGTAAAACCTGAATCATGTTTGCTTAATTTGAGTCCTGAGCTGAACAATTTCAGATTTATAGCATCACGTCAGGATATGAACATATTTGCACATGTTTTTTGCCTTTTTTGCGTAAAAAAAAAAAATCAATTTCAACACCCAACAGCCTTAATATACTTTGTTCACGTCTTTGTTGTGAAAACGTAACAAATTCTGCTTAAACCTGTGACGGCAAGTTGTGTTTCCTCACCCCTCCTTTGTGTTTTTATTTGTAATTTGGTGATTTATCGTCCTCGTGTATCCCACCCTGCAGCACTAGCTGTGAAATGTGGGATGGTTTATTCTAAACCTTCATGTTGAGGTTGCAGATCGCTGTCCAGGCTGGAGGACATGAACATGAACTCTTGTGTTCAGGTGAGAGCCTCCGAGGACCTCGTTTCATCTGAAAATGATCAAATGAGCCAAAAAAACCGATGAGGAAACGGACGTTTGATCTTGAAACTGTTATGGTGGCAGCTCATGCACGCGTGGTTTGATTTCTCTTCCCTAACACTAAAACAGCTTTAAATTTGAGCACTTAATAATAAAAAGATCAAATCAAGAGAGATTCTGCCGTTTTTCTGTGTAGAAAAAGATAAAAATCCTTCATTATTGTCACACTGCATTTCTGGGTTCAGTGTTTTCTAGAAATTAAACAGCAGGTCACTCACTTGTTGGTTGTTTTCACTAAACTCTCTAATATCTGTTTTATTTTCCTCTCATGTTTGTGTTAGAGCTGCAGAAAAGTAAAAAAAAAAAAAAAAACTTCACTGAATAAAAACACAATATTATAAGAGATTTTGTTTTTGTTTCACACAATATTTACCCTCCTATGTCCCTATAGGGTCACACCTAAATACTCAATGAAAGACTGCCATAAAATATTACATAAATTCATTTTTTAATATTAGCTTCAGTGCTCATGGTAAATTATCATTCATTTTTTTAAATGTAATCCCGTAAATACCAGTCTTTGAGATTAGATCTTGATTTCAAAATAAGATAAATAAAAATAGAACTAAACAAATCTTATATACGCAAAATAGTATATTTAGGTTGAAATGATCAGAACATTGGATTGTTGAACATATTGTTTCGTGTGTTTTGTCAGATTACATAAATTTGCCTTGTCTATTGCCTTATTGTCCAAAAAGTTAATTTATATTATATTATGTTAGTGATTCATGTATTCTTGTAGGTTTTCTTGTGACATTGGCAGTAATAATGTGATTTTATTGTCAGATGTATTTTGTAATTAACAGGCATTTTTAACACATTTGTTTTTTCTTCAACCATCTAGCATCAGTTCTTTTCAGTTCAGATCCAATAACATATCTGTAAATAATATTAAATGAAAAAAAATCAGCTTAACCTGCAAAAATATGTTTTCTGTTGTGTTGAGGTTAACTAAGACTTAAAGGAAGAAGAGAAAAGAAACTGAGTGTCGATAACTGTCTCGTAATCTCAGTGCAGTTTGCGGTGTTTGATTTTTCTTTATTTAAAGCCTCTGTTTGGTTATTTGAAGTGAAAGTTGCTGGTTTGGGTCCTGGGCTGAGGACTGGAGCTGCTTCCTTCTGAAGATGTTTCTGCTGTGACTCAATGGCTTCACTGTGTCTCCATGTTTCGCTCTTGATAGCGAAAGCTTTGTGTCTTTCAGGGAAAAGGCATAATTGGTTTTTTGTCTTGGTGTTTGTGTGTCGTCTTGGCTCATTGTGGAGTTGAGTAGACTAAAGGTCACACACTTTTATGATAGCTGGCATTTCCTGTGTCAATTCCTTACAGTACATGTAAGATGAATTATCAGCTGTAGGTTCATTATTAGGGCCATTTTATATTATCATTGTAATTTTATTTGTACTCATTGCTTTTGTTTTAATAGTTTTATGTCTGACAAGAATGACGACGTAATGGCTAGTTTAAGTGAAATCAGCTGTAATCGCCTGAATTTCAGAGCGGTTCGTGTGATGTCATTCTTTTACCACTATTAACTGTTTCAGCAGAAAAAATAATACATTCCCATCAGACCTGACCTCTGAATGCATCAGAAGTGTTGCTGTTAGTGATATTTACATCATCAGTTCCACGTGAAGTTTGCAAAAGCGTAACGGTTTATAAAATATTGCTGCATTAACTGCTATGACGTTTCAAAAATGGAAGATGTTTTACGTGCACGTTGATCGTTGTTGCTCTGACTAGCTGTTAGCTCATCAGTCCAAACACTAAGCTATATATTTTTAAGGGAATTCAGGAAACTATTCTAGAAATAGTAATTAGTTATGACATTTACACAGAACATCAAATAGCCTAAAAAAATCCATTTAAACTATACAGTAATAGTATCTACTCTCATTGCTCCCTGGGTTGTTTTTTAAGAGTAATTTGAAGATAATTTCCTGTTTTGACTTCCCGTCTTCAGGTGCGTTTGTGTTCTTTAAACCCTGTGTAACTTCACCTGCACAGCAGCTACTCTAGTCTCAAGTGATATTGAACTTTTCAGGCTTTATTATGACTTATTGCACAGAGCGTTATCTTTTTCTCAGGAGGTTGATTCACAGCAGAGTTGAACCTGATGACAGATTTAGGGTTTTGTAATGTGGAACAGGTGGTGTCTGTAAGTGAAGGCAGAGAAAAGACGTGCTGATGAAGGTTGTGTTTATTGTTCATTAAAACAGTAATATATGTATTCCTGATCATGGCTAACTTTGTTTCCTTGGATTCATTTGAGGCTGGATCCATCAAAGCGATGGTGTTTCTAGATAAATGTTTACTCAGGTCTGAGTCAGGCTACAAAGTGAATCCAGCCTCTGCAGTTTTGTACGTTTATCTCTCCACAAATTTCCCAGAAAGTGGAGAGGCACAGTCTAAAATGTGCTTGAGGTTGTTAGCTCCTGATGCACATGAGCTCGCTCAGATGGGACCCCAGCTGAGAGAAACCAAACCGTTGTGAAGCACCACCGTGAGCGAAACTGAAGACGTCACTCAAAGCAGGATGTGTTTGAACAGATCTGTAATATCCTGAGAAATAAAGAACATTTGGAATAAGATATGATGTTGATACGGAGTGTTTAGTGGCTGAACTAGAACTGTGTTTCACCACCATGCAGTGAAAGCCAGAAGAATGCAGCTGAGATAAGGTGCACACACACCTTTTAGAAAAACGTTTCTGTGCACCATAATGTCAGAAGATGTCTGAAATAGCCAGACCATGAAGTCGTTTTAGGATAACACAAAGTCTCGTTTGTTGTTTAGATTTTTCTCTTGTTTTGATTGAAGTTGTGCTTTGACGTTGCTGCACTCAGCTGATGAACATCAGGAGAGATGTGAGCGATTTTGGAAGGCTTGAAAACACACACACGCACGCACGCACACACACCAGCACAAAAACACACTGACAACAAACTGAAAATCATCCAACTTTAGTCTGGATCCTCGTAAACAGACTCCAGTCTCTCGTTGTTATGCAAGAGCTTTCCTTTGAAAGCTGCGGTGTGTCTTTGGTAAATGGTCTGTGTGTGTGTGTGTGTGTGTGTGTGTGTGTGTGTGTGTGTGTGTGTGTGTGTGTGTGTGTGCGTGCAACTTTGAAACAACCTCTTTGCTCTTCCTGACAACATCAGTTAATTAATACATGAAATCTCAACATTATTCTGCTTGAATCACCTGATCTTTCACTATTTCAGGTTTAGCTTTTTGCTGTCATTTGGCTCCTGATGAAAAGCAACAATACAACATTCCTGAATGTGATGCTTAAGGAAAATGAAACGGTTATAAAATGTGAGTTTGTTGGAAGAATAACCCAAAAGCAGCAGAGTAAATAAGGTGGACAGAGAAGTATTTTTCAAACAAACAAAGGATTTTGTCACTGCAGAAGTTTTCCAGGAAACTATAACTGAATAAACACGACACAAACAAAGGAAAACACTAACATCTATCGGAGTAAACTAAATATGAATAAATATTAAACAGTATTTAAGAAGCTGCTGGTAATAACAGAAGTGTGATCAAAAGACAGGAAATAAGTTCAACCAAAAGCCCACAAGGAACTGATTTACCAAAATAAAACAGGAAATAGACTCCATGATTACAATACAACTAGAACTCAAAAATTTAAAACATAAAAATACTTCAATAAAACCAAAAATGTCATGATAGAAACAATGAGACTTTAATTCTTCTATTTTTTTTCTGTTTTGTTTCAATGCTTTTTAAAATGTTCCATCCAAACATCTCAAAACATGTTACAGTGTAATTCAGTGATCTCAATCAAAACCATTCAACATCTCTCCAGATAGAAGCTCCTAAACCGTTAGTTTAGTACACCCATGTTTTGTTTATCTGGTGTTTGTGTTTTCTTCATGTTTAGGATCCACCGTGTAGGTTTTTCTTGCCCTGGTTTTTTGTTCACAGTTTAGTTTTATATTCCATGTCTTTACTTTTTATTTTTATTTATGTCCCCTGTGTTTCAGTTCCTACCCACCCCTCCCACACCCACTAATTACTCATTGTTCTCACCTGCCATTACATTATAACCACCTGTTGCTCATTCCCTCTGATTACCCCTTCATATATAGCTATATATATATATCCTCCTTCATGTCCTGCTCCCCTGTTTAGCTCTGTAGCTTTTGTCCTTTCTCTTTTTTACCCATTAATAAATATACATGTTTTATTTCACCTATGTCTCCTGCTCCTGAGTCTCACCTGCACCAGTGGGTCCTCCACCACGTATCCTAACAGTTTTATCAGTAATCTTTATAAAGAGGAAGAATGATGCTGCTGCAGTTTTCTAAATCTGCATGATTACTTTAAATATGCTCTTAAAAATCTTTGACAACAACACTTTTAACATTTCACTGTATCACTTTCCAAAATGTTTTGCAAGTGATTTTTTTCCCTTATTGTATATTTGTTTATATTTGTAAGAAAAGAAAAGGCAGGAAGACAAAACGTTTTATAATCAGATATTTAAAGATTATTCAGCATCCTGCCAGCTTTAGACAAGTTGTTGCTAAATCACAAACTTTTCATTTTTTTGACATTCATGGTAAAAAAAGACATTTTTAAAATTAAATTGATGTTAATAAAAAAAAAAACCCAGAGCACATTTATGTGTAAATACATTCAGATTAAAGGAACGCTGCCAGAAGTCAAGTCACTGGTTTGAGGGTCAGTTCCAGCTCATTGTATAATTTATAGCCTGTGTGTGTGTGTGTGTGTGTGCATTGTGTGTGTGTGTGTGTGTGTGTGTGTGTGGTGTGTGTGTGTGCATTGTGTGTGTGTGCATTGTGTGTGTGTGTGTGTGTGTGTGTGTGTGTGTGTGTGTGTGTGCATTGTGTGGGTGTAAGCAGCTGCTGTGTGTGATTTTGTGTGTCTTAGAAAATGGAGTAAAAAGAAAGTGAAGGAAATGAAGAATGAGGCATAAAGAGGGCAGCTGGGAGGAAGAGAAAGAAAAACACTAAAGGATGTGACTGAGTAACAATAAAATGAACCAATAAAAACAAATAAGGAATAACCTGATAGATCCTCAGTAATGACCAATTTAAAAACCATATAATTATTATCCTAAATTTAAAAAAAAAACAGCCATTAATGAGTTCAGTGCCCCTCAGTGTATAAACCTAGAGTTAACTCTTTATCACAAAGAAAACTTTTACTTTGAGCAGTAAAAGTTACAATAGGAAAGCTTTAAATGTTATTTACTGTCTGGTGGTGTTGAAGACTCAATACACTTTATGCAAACTGCCTCATTAAACACAAAGACTGTAAGTGTTATTTTAGCATCAGCTGATAATGAAATAGAGACCCTGCCTCTCCACAAACCCTAAGCAACTGCTCAGACAGAAAGGGAGATATTTGATATGGAATGAAAAGACCGGCATATATTTTAGGAATCTGACAACTGATTTATTGAAAGATATACTGAACATAAACTCTACATGAATGAATAAATGAATGAACAACCAATAAAGTGTTTTTATTCAGTAATTAAAATACAATCAAAACACATTAATAAGTAGGTTTTCTAATGCAGTAATTTAGTTATTCACTGTGACTTTGTTTTAGTAAATGGAGTCACTTGGAGTGACTTATTTCAAAACAAAGATTCTAGTTTAGCAGCAGACTTAATGAATTAAAACTGCTCAACTTGTTCCACTTTGTTGCCTTCTACCATCAAGCAGATTTTGAATTCAAGACAATAACTGATTTTGTGTGTCATGTATTGATTTTTGCACGAATGACCCAGATTTTTCGTACCATCTAAAGTCAACATTGCCCTCCGTGTAACCTTAACTCTTATCTTGGAACCAAACACACTCACGCTGACGCACACTGCTGGAATCTTCACTGAAACTGCTGCCTTACTGTGCTTTATCTCTGTTTACCTCCTGATTTATTCCAACACATTTTATCCTCCTCCTTCCTCTTCTTTATCATCTTTCACTTTTTCCACCTGTGTTTCTTTTTGCTCATGTGTTATTTATGATTAGAAAATCTTTGAAAAAAGATATATGAGCATATTTGAAAGTGTATAGTGCATTCAGAGTTCACACAGTGTTTAGTTACAGAGTTGAGACACATGCTGGTGAAACCCCCACAGCTTCATCTCCTCCTCCTCCTCCTCCTAACAACAGCTGACCACTGTGTTAACGTTGCTGCTGATGGCACCTCATTCATGACGGCCATCACAAGTTTCCTAAAGTCAAAACTATGAGGTTTCATCTCAGTAAAACAAGTTCAGTGAAAATCCTTTTTTCTTTTTTGTTAAAGCATCAGATAATTTATTGCTTTAATATTTACTGGAAAAGTGAGTCAAGAAGTCTACATTAGAAGTAAAAGCTGCCACTAAGACTAACTTAACACAAAAACATGACCAGGAACTGGACGGCTTCAGGATGCATCCCCCTCGGGTGGTTGGGGTTTGCAAACCCTGGTTCGTTTTATCCCCAATTGTGCAGGTAAACACAGTGATTGCAATAAAGTACAAAACAGCAGGACCACTTCCTACAAAGATGCAAAGAACTGAGTTGAAGCAAATCTTTAAATATTCAAACTAACTGGCTGATATGGCAGCAAGAAACACAAAAACAAAAGCAAACAAAAAAGCTTAAATAAGAGAAAATCCCAGGGAAGCAGGTAAAAAAACAATAAGGAGAACCCGAGGACTAATGTGTGACGGCCTTTAGGAACAAAAAAAAGTTAAATGTGGCACTTAGAAATGACCTACACACCAAAAATACACAAGATCCCAACACAAAAAACCCACAACCACAGAAAATGAACTAAAATACATCTGAAGAGTACAGTTACAAGTCAATCTGATCAGAACCGTGCTGTGGTTCTATACTAATATTAGGTTTTTACACTCATTTGAATGAATATTGAATCAGACCTTTTATTTCTATTTTGTGTAACACACCTTGAAATAGGCCTATACAGAAAAACAAACCAATTTTTCACCTTCCTGGTGGTGGAAGTAAAAGTTTTAAGCTCATTGTTTTGCTTGACGCCACGTCTTCATAACCTACTGTTAACCAAAGATACCTGCAAACCTTTTCCAGGTGTTTTCACTTAACCTGGCTCATTAAACCTCTGCAGCTGGACCAAGTTATGAGAGTTTAATGAGAGAGACTAGACATTTATGTAGCAATGATTAGGGCGTCATTTGTTCTACAACAACGGCACAACTGTTCTCTGAGGGAGATGACAGAGATATCAATCAAACCGAGCACACAGCCTGCAGAGAGGAGCTGTAATCAGACAAACTGATGGATAACACATGTGAGAAAACCAATTTAAATATGAATTTATAAAAGATCCTTTCTCACATTGTATGTAAATTTGAAGTCTGGCTTTCAGTTTACTCTCTGGGCGTGTTTAAAAAACCTCTCAGGCTAATTTTTCAGAACAATCACTGCAGGAAAACAGAGGTAAAAGTCCAAGTGCGTCCAAAATGTTTGTGTGTGAAACAACCCGGAACTGGTGTGATGATGTGAAACGCAGCCATCATTAAAGTCATCAGTCAGACTGTTGCTTATCTCACAGTGACGCCACAAAATGTCAGCAGCAGGACTGCTCAGTATTAGAAAAACATGCTTGTTTATGATGATATCAGTCACAATAAACCCACTTTTTTCCCTCTTCTCACTTATCACAGTGCTTAACCCTTTAAACCAGTGGGTATCATGATCAGTGAAAGCCCATGTCAGGAGTCTGTGACATTTACAATGGGAGGAGTCATTTTTACCATCTCACATGCTAAATAATTGGTATAAAACCATAAAATCCACTTAAAATGTCCTTAAATGTTTTATTATTCTCTTACATATTACAGTTATATTGTGAGTTATGCAAAAATTAAACTAAATAGAAAAGAAGACAAGCATATGAAGCTTTCTTTTTCAGAGCTATTTCAGTCCAGAATAGAGCTAACAGTCAATGAGCTCAACTGTAAGACTCATCACATTATGATTTTGTGCACATTTATATTGCAATGATGATAAAATGTTCAAATATTATAAAACCAAAAGTCAGTTAACAGCTGTGTTTTAATGACCTGGGAAAGAAATGGGAGTGAAGGTGTGTGATGTGCGAACAAATCAACAACACAAGTGGTCAGCTGGTGAAGCGTCCTGCCTTCCAGCTCAGGCTCAGCGCTGGCTTTGCTGCTGGAAAAGGACGAAGTTTGTATCAAAAATCAAAGCAAAGACTCAAATCAAACCATTGCCTATTTAATTCAAGGTTGTTCTCATAAAAAATATACTTCACTGTAACAGCAAAATGTATCACATCTGAGAAAAAAACTCCCTCTTTCTCACAGATAAACTCGACTTGTGGGAAACGGGGATTAGTAACAGATTCTGAGAGGAGGGAGAACACAGCCTCCCTCTGAGGCCAGATGTAACCAGCTGACACACACACACACACACACACACACACACACACACACACACACACACACACACACACACACACACACACACACACACACACACACACACACACACACACACACACACACACACACACACACACACACACACACACACACACACACACACACACTGACCAGCAGGCTTTTGGCCAGAGCCTTTGTCCTTTTTCAGCTGGGTAAGCTGGCACATAATGGAGCTTGAAGGAGGCCCAGCTTCAGCTGCAGAGTCCAGACAAGCTGCTTCAAGACGGCTCTGAGACACTCTTCATCTATCAGAGCTACTGTGGAAATCAAGCTTCCAATTTAATTTTTTAAAATGTAAACCTCAGAGAAGTGAACTGTTTGAATAAACATGCACTTAGAGTGTTTTTTGGTAGAACATAGAGAAGTGTTTGTTTAACCCAGAACACACAGCGGGGGAGAGAAAGGGTGTGATGTGATGTGGAAACTGAGGGGAGTTGGGTTCATCCCTGAAAACTAAGGGAGGTTTAATAGATTTCTGGAGATTGTGCTGAGTTCTGAATATTTTAGACACATTTATTTTGATTACACCCAAAAAACAGCTTGTTTGTTTCAGCATCCTTTAATCCTGTGAAGCTGAGCTGTTTCTACTGCATCCTATGAACAAAAGTTCTGCAGAATTTAAAATACTGAATCTTGACTAAATCACATTTCACTTTAATTCTGAATTTTCCATCGTTTGAATTTTAAATGTAAACATCACTTGCACATAACTCCTCGCTGAAATGACTCATACTGGTACAAAATGTCTAAAAGAGCAACATTACACACGTTACTTTTTAAAATATTTAAATATTGCATTTTTATCTTGATTAATCTTCTGTGCTTTGCCTTCATTCCAAAGTCTGGAAAGAGCGATCACCTGGACTTTTCTATCTGGTCTTGGTTGGAGCGTATGACTTTATCAGTTCAGTAACATAAAGAGGAGCTTGACCATGTAGGGCCCTGAAAGTTAGAGTCAGGATTTTAAAATTAACTCTACATTTAACAGGTAACCAGTGCAGAGACCTCAGAATAGGAGTGATGTGATCTTTTCTGTTTGCTCCAGTGAGGAGCCTCGCTGCAGAGTTCTGGACCAGCTGAAGGCCATAAAGGGCTTTTTGGTTCAAACATGTGAAAAGTGTGTTACAGTAATCTAGACGGGAGGAGATCAAAGCATGAAGAACCATTTCCAGTTCATGTTTTGACACCAACCTTCTCAGTTTGGAAATATTTCTCAGATGATGAAAACAGTTTCAGACCAGCTGTTTTGAGTGACCTTCAAGAGACATTGATTGGTCAAAAATACCCAGGTTTGACTTTACAGCAGAACTTAAATGTCCAATATGTTGACTGATCAGAGGGACCATCCTATCAGGGGCAACAATCTACTAATTATCTGTCCAAGAGGATGGATAAATAGTATAAACAGGAGTGGACCCAAAACAGAGCCTTGGGGTACCCCACAAAACAGATCAGTACTATGAAAACAGTTCTAGAGATTCCCACCAATTCACAGAGTCTGTTATTAAAGTGCTGTGATCAACAATCAAAAGCTGCAGAAAAGTTCAACAAAGCTAAGACTGTAAAGTCCCCGATATCATGATGTCACTGGAGTAAAGCCGTTTCTGTTGAATGCTTTTTAGGAAAACCAGATTGGAATTTATCAAAAATGTTGTGTTGTTCCGGCCCTGCGATGGACTGGCGACCTGTCCAGGGTGTCCCCCGCCTCTCGTCCCTTGACCGCTGGAGATAGGCACCAGCTCCCCCCGCGACCCTCTGTGGAGGACTAAGCGGCTACAGAAAATGGATGGATGGATGTTGTGTTGTTCCAGAAAAGAAATCAGCTGATTGACCTCAATTTCTTCTCAAATGTGTGAGACAAAATGCAATTTAGAAATGGGCCTGCAATTATTTGGCTGAGAGGAGTCCAAACTGGGTTTTTTAAGTACAGGTTCAACAACAGCGTGCTTGAAAAGGAAGGGAATTAATAGATTAATAAAATCCACAATTTGTGGGTCAATTAGGTCAAAAACTTTAAGAAGCAAAGAGGTTGGGAGAAAATCAACAGGGCTTGAAGTTGGTTTCATGGTTTTCTGAATGAAACAGACGTCCTGAATATAAAGAAGGACCATGATTTGAAAAGAGGTGGATAAACATAAGCCTCAAGATCAAGCTCACACATTTTCACTCATTAACCTGCAGGCTGCACAGAGATAAAATAAAATTAACCAAAAAGGTATGTTATTTTCTCAGTTAAACGCATGACATCAGTGGTTTCAGAGCAGCAGTCATGAGACGTCTGTTCATAGGATACGAGCTTCGTCACACATAAACCACAGATCTGCTGCTGGTTTCAAACCGAGTCACAAGATGAAACATCTGCAGGCACAAGCAGAGTCTCTAATCATCACACAATTTATTTTAGTCTAAATTTATATCCTCCAAGATAAAAAAAAAAGAAGTTTATTTTAATCACTCAAAGTGAGTGGTAAATTTTTCTAGCGTATCAGTTAAGCTACCTTGGGCGAACACATGATTGTAGGAGAATGAAGAAGCTGTTTCTCTGTTATGATCCATGTGATGCTGAACAATACACTTTTCACTGATGGACCACAGACATATCCACAATAAAACCTGTCAGGGAAGACGCTCGCTCACAGCCTGAAGAATGTTTCAGTCAGGTCATGTTGGAAGGAGAGGTTTATCTACAAACCGGTGTTACATAATCTGGTGTTTACAACATGTTATTGTTACGCCTGAAGCACTGGGAGCTTCAGGGTCCTACATAGTACACCCCAAATAATAGTATAACACTTATTGTATAATAGGAAAGTGCAGCTTTAGTGTATTTTCCATCCAATTTTTGCAATAAATGCATCTGAATTTTTGCAGCAGAAAAACATTATTATTACAAGTGGAATGGGTGTCAAACCAATTTATATTTTTTACACCAAAAAGTAAACCTATTATACAGTATATGCAGTGTCTGCACAGCTTCCCATTATTTCACCATAAGAATTAGATAATAATGACTTCAGATTTGAGTAAAACATTTAAAAAATATAGCCATCCGATTTACTGAGGTTTGGATTGAATAAATAAAAAAAATATGCCAAAACAACTTAAACATATTGTATAGAGAGATCAAATGTATGGATCATCTTCCATTGATTCTAAAGATCACGTTTATTTTTGCATCTTTCTACAATTATTTTTATAGGAGAGATATCTATCTATCTATCTATCTATCTATCTATCTATCTATCATCTATCTATCTATCTATCTATCTATCTATCTATCTATCTATCTATCTATCTATCTATCTATCTATCTATCTGTAAATGCATTGCTTCCTACATTCAGATATCAGTATGGAGAGGTTTAAACTTGGTGACAGTGGTTGAACACGGGGACAGGATGAGAAGGAAGGAGGCCAGATAATTTTATCAGAAAGGAAAATGAGACATCAGAGGGCAGAGAGGAAGGAAGGGGAGAGGAAGTGGAGCGAAGAAGAGACAGGAAGTGGAGAAAAAGTTGCAGGAAGAGCAAAATAAAGGTGAAAGGAGCACTAGGAAATGATAAAAGCTTTCTGGGAGTTTTTCTGCATCTATCAGTTAATCCAGCACTGACAAACTGACAGGATGTGTCGAATCTGACTGCTGATGCTTCCTGTCGGCAGCAGAACAGCTGACTGTGACGTCTTCCTTTTTATCTGTCTGTGTGTGAGAGAAATGGAGTGTGTGTGAGCAGTAAAGGGTTCATAGCTTTGGGATGTAAATTTGAATTGTATAGTCTTAAGAATGACCCCCATGTCTGAACAGATTATTACTGTAGTTACAAATTCAGGTTACTAAAGGATGAGTTTCAGGGGAAAATCAGAACTGCAACTGGTAAAGATAAACCTGATCAGAATCAGTTTGTTGCTCATATAAATGTCAAAGTTCTTACTAGTTTTTCTAAGTTAGTTTGATATAAAGACAGTCAGGATTTTGCAGTAGCTGTCTTTTAAATCTTCTAACCTCATCGTGTACCCTTGACCTTTGACTTGAGCACCACATGAGACTGAAATAGGAATGGTATTTTACAGTAACGTTGTGTATTTTATATTTCCTTTATATTTTTTACAGTTGTATGTTGTTGTTGAACAATACAGCTTTTAAAAAACACTGGACTAAAAAAGCTTTGATGATTTCTGAAACCTTCACAGATATAATGCACCTTTAAAGTGATAATATGCAACTTTTTCATATTTTTAAATCTTTTCCTTGAGCCAGTCTGTGCTAATATGACCCTTTACAAAGTTAATGAAAAGTCACTTAGCCCCATCTGGTGATTACAGCCGGAAAACCACGATTGCAAGATCTCCGTCGCCGTCACGGTACCCAGGAAGTCACGTGTCTCACGAGGGTTAGGCTAACCCAAAGTGGCTAGCTGTTATGCTAGCGCTGGAGTGTTTTTAGCTCATGATTCCTGATTTTTTTCAATCTCTCCCTGCTTGAACACAGCTGATTTCTTTGAAAGAGTAAATAACCGCTCCTGTAGAAAGCTATGAAGGCTGAGGAGACATTTCAACAGGTAGATATTGGCGTTTAGAAGCTGAAACGATCTGGTAACTTGTTTAATGCAGTCATTTAAAACGGACACCAGAGGGAGCCCAAAACAAGCAAAACTGCACATTATCACTTTAAGATTTAGAATTAGGGCATAATTAAAAAAAAAAAAAAATTAAACTAAAATAGCCAGTAACACATTTGCCTATAGGGATTATAGCATTTTCAATAGGAGGCAGAAAGGAAGAGCAATAGAGAGATCGCTCTATGAGACCAGCTGTGTACAGAAGAGATCAACATGATGAAATGTTGTTTGCAGTAAAGTTAAAAACCAGTAAACTCTGGTTTGTGAGTCAAACCAGGCTTCCTGTTTTTTTAGAGCTCACCCACAAAAATATTTGAGGGTATTATGAAACAAAAAACACAATAAAAGAGGTTCAGAACCTCTGAGACTCTAAAATCCAGAATGAAGCAAGAAATCTAAAAACTGATCTCAATTTCTTATCAGGGTTTTTTAAATTGGCATTTAGAAAACGTAAAAAAACCCGAACTCATTGTATTTCTGTTCACTTATGTAGAGTCACACCTTTCATGGAAACAGATATGCGTTTGGTTTGGACAGATTAAAGTCATGTGCATCGAGAGCATAAAGACAGACATCTCATAATAACTCAGCTTTGGTTGCAGCCCATGTTTGTGACCACAGGTATGCGTCTGTGTGTTTGAGACTTTGTTGTTAAAGTCAGTGCAGCCTGAGGGCAACGGGGTCACTGCAGCTTCAGGAGACACTGAAAAAGACTGATGAATGCTTTCAGTGTCTAAACTACAACCTGCTATTGTGGTCTAGCTTTCTATATGGGACCTGTTGGCTAGACAACACACACACACACACACACACACACACACACACACACACACACACACACACACACACACACACACACACACACACACACACACAGTTAGATGAACAACTGCAGGTCCAGTTTGGACTCCTGTGGTTCTCCTCGGTCATCAGTCAGGTTTAAGAGTCTGGAGACTGAAACGACTCCCACAGCTGGACAAGGCCACCATTGAGCTCTGGAGTTCGTACTTAGAAAAAGCCTTGGGAGGTATTAAAAATGTTCCAGAAGCCAAACATAAATTTGTGTGCAGGAAATCCTCGGTCTAGAAACGATATTTTCTGCAGAAGGCCGTGCACTCACCTTGGCGTAGAGAGAACGAGAAACTAACATTAAACACACTTTCCACAAACACACCAACGAAGCTGCTAATCTGCACTGTGAGAATAAAAATAGCATCCCCGTAAAGACTGCTAGAAAATGTGCTCTGGTTTGTGTTGGGAGACATTTTTAGATTCCAAGGACAGTGCATGTTTCCTGTTTCTATTGTTCCTGCAGTGACAGTGATCCTCAGGGGGCAGCGCTGCCATCAGGACTTCAGAACAACAACCGAGGAGAAAACAGGACAAAGACGCCCTGAAACTCAAGTTTTGCACTGTAGAAAACAATATATAAAACATGTCCAAATAATGTAATTTGTACCACACAGGAGACAACAACAAAAAGGATAAATTTAAACTTCTGTTGATTAATTTTCTCATAATGAGTCAGTCTGATCAACAGCTGTTTTCTGGCTGGAAGGGAAATCTGCTGAGTCTGCACTCCTTGTGTCACATGCTTATCACTGACAGCTTCATGGGACAATGTGTCTACATGGAGAGTGTAACAGCTCTCTGCTGCCACCTAGAGGACAGTCTGTATATAGCAGGAGGCAGAACATAGGGAGGTGTTTCTACTGTGTGTTTTTTGTTGTATATTAAAAAACATTTTATAAAACATCATGAATTTATTGCAATCTGGAAACTTTGATGGTGCCTCCCACTTTGTGCATAATATCCAAAACCATTTTTCATTACAAGGTTAAGGCATTAAATATTGACATCAATGACTCAGAAATTAATTTTGTGTAGATGTACTAAAAAAACAGGGAACAAGAGGTGGAGAAAGAGTAAAAAAATGAGGGTGAAGAGGAAAAAGGAGGAAGGTTAAAGCAAGGAGGACAGAAGGAGAGAAGAATCAGAAGGAAGACGAGTGAAGATGAGAAGTAGAAAGTACAAGGACCAAAATCACCATCCATGTTAGTACTCTCATACTCAAGTCTCTCATACATTTGTTTCAATAAAAGAGAAGCATCACATTTTCTTGATTTGATGAGTCAATTGTTTTCTAGTTTCTTGGTCTTGAAAATAAATTTCAGCAACAAGAACAGGATACGAGTCACTTTCTTCAGTAACGCTGCTGGATTTAGTCAAGTTATAAACGGTGCTTCAGGTCTGGTTTTAGTAAAGGTCAGTGAGGGTTTGTGGTCTGATACCGTGAAATTAAAATAATACGTTTGGAAGGGAATTTTATTTTACATTTTAAAATGCTTTTATCAGTATTTTTTTATTGTTCTGCCTCATATTAGTAAATATCTAAACATAAAATGTTAAAGTGTTTCTCTGCATTGACATCCTGCTGGAGGACCTGAAGTTGAAAGCTGCACAAAATCACTGAGATAGACAGTTAATAGAACAATAAGCAGGAAGAGGAAGATGAAGGAACGAGGTGATTAATATGAACTAACATTAAGACCCATTCCAGAACCATGGAGGCAGATTGATGCTGCTTCAGCCAGAAAGTCAGATTTTCCTGCTCGTTTTAGGGAACAAAGAGGGGGAGAGACTGCTGATGGCTGCACCCTTAATTAAAAAGAAGTCAGAAACCGGCTGAACTATAAGCTTTAAGAAACAGACGCCATGCAGAACAAAATTACTGAGCCATGAGCAACAGGAAGAACCGCCGGTGAGTCTTAATTATTTAGCTTTAGTGTAAGATATGACAAGTTAACACAAACTACTCTCTATTTTGGAGAAAGAATGATTTCATGGATTATAAAAAATGAGAATGTTTTAGTGCATTCTGTCTTCTGATGAGAAAAAAACCATGTCCTGTAGAAAAGAGACACAAGGTTGAAGGGGACAAAATGCTAAAGGGACAAGAAGCTTTCATCTCCAAATTAAATCAGTGTGATGTTATAAACTCCCATTATAAAATCTGAAACTGGCTAAAAATGTCATGAAATATAAACAGATTTTACCAAAAATGATCAAAGATGAATCGATGTTTTTTTTTTTTTAAGTTTGAATCAAGTTTCTAAGTGGAGGTGTGTAAATAAGGTAAACTGTCAAACACATAATTTAAGGACTTTAAGGAATTTGCAGTCTTCCAAATGAGGCTTTTGGGATGTTTTCTGGCAAACAATGTCACCATGGTAACTTGAACCACCAATAAAAACAAAGGCATGCCTTTCAGGACCAAGCCACTTATTTTGATGTAATTTGTGAGGCTGCATTAAAGCTGACAGAACAATAATTAACATGTTTAGAGTTGAATATGCTCCTCCATAGAAGCAATGCATTGCCAAGCATCACTTTAAAAAGACACACACAGGAGAATCTGATTATTTAAAAAATGTATTTGTATGTACTTACATACTGGTGTCAAAAGAGTATGCACCCAAATGTCACATCGACTCACAATTACAAAGAAAAAGCAATTTCTTTTTCTTCAATTACAAGTATTGAAAAGAATCTATGTACAGAAAAGAGGGTATGTGGACAAGAAAGTACACTAGAAACTTACAGTCACAATGATTTAAATGAGGCTTCTGCAAAAAAGAAGAAAAAGATTGACACTTTCTTGGTGCTTTCAACTTTAAATTGCATTTCCACTCAGAAAAATGACCTTGCACATTCTCTCCAGTCCAGCAGTTGTTAGAATGTTCTTAGAAACAAAAATCCTTCTTAAAAAAAAAAAAAACATCACAGGACCGATTTTTATCAAAATGGGAGAAATCAAACAGCTGAGTGGAAATACTTCACTTAAAACTCATATCCTAAAGTTCGTGTTAAAAGAAGAACGCTGATGGGGCTGAAGAGGGCCCTGGTTATATTCCTGCTATCAGATCACACAGGTGGAAAAACTGTGAGCTTTAACATTTTCTCACTATGAAAAGTTACAGATTATCACAAACAAATCAGGAATGAAAAAAGGCATAAAGGTAATGTACTCATGTGACTGGCGAGGCAGACGAAAAGAAATAAATGTGTGTAATATAAACTCTAAAAGCAAAAAAACTGTTCCTCTATTGGCAAATGAGTAACGTCTAAACAACTCACCTCAGGCCCTGAACGAACTCAGGCTGAGAGAAGAGCCTGAAACATGGTACCAACACATTCAGAGCAACACTAGACGACTCATTCTAACGGCATGGTGGCGCTTTAGTTAGGGTTACACAGGACCATTAATGCCCACTCATTCAATTATCTTCACACCCTGAATTAACCGTCAAAACCCTCAGAGAGCACCGTCCAGATTCATGGCTGTACATCAACACGTTTTTAAGTGCAATGCCATGAAGGCGATGCGTGTTTCACTGTAAACAGTGAACAGGTGAACCATCTTCAAGCTAAATGAACTGAAGCTGCCAAATAAAAAACAGATGCCAAAACAGAGCATGACTGCAGGGGATGAGGTTGTGCCTCTAAAATGTTTAGATACAAAGAAAAAAACCTCTGGACCAGTTCCTCCTGAAGCCATGAGTGAGAAATAATGAAAACTGCAGTGCTACTAGCAAGGAAGGGAGAAGCTAAACTAAAAATGTCCAACTTTTTTCCAACTGGAATAAAAAAAAAAAAAAATCATCTGGGTGTGTCATTGTGAGAATCCATTGAGAACAGCACAAAGATCTATACAGATGATCTTAGTTCAGCTGATCTTTGAGCTTGGGGTGAGATTATCTTTGTGAGGTAAGGATTTAATTTTTGTACAGAATGTGTCTCTGGTGTATCTGCGGTAGCGTGGAACCAGTTGCTCCTTCTTGTATAGTTTAGCTCCTCCTTTAATCACTTTTTGCCTTTTTGCTGTCATTTTCATTATCCACTGCCTCAGTCTCTGCCTTGTCCTCCTGGTGCTTCCTCTTCTTTGTGCCATCTGACTGAGAGGGGTGTGGCCTGAGCGTGACAATGACACAAGTCATGTTGTCACATCCTGTTCCATCTCCTGATGTGTCAGGTGCCAAACAGTGGTCCAACAGCTGGAAATGCAGAGATTCAAACCATGAACGATGTTTTAGTTAAACTGAGACCACGGAGCAGTTCTGTGTTTGCTCTTACCTCTTCGACTATAGATGAGAGAGGTCTGACTTTGCCATCTTGGTCTGGTTTGATTCTCTCGCTGATGAAGTCCACCACCTCCTGACTGCTTAATACATTCCTGAAAACAGGAATAAAATAAAAACACTTAAAGTGGCTCTCTGGATTATTTTTCTCTGTATCAAAGTTTTCTAAATGTTTTAAATGATATTTCAGGTCTAAACTATGATCTATGGGTTGAGTTCCACAACATCTGTCATTCTGATGAAGACCCTCCTTCCTCCTAGAGACCCCTTTCCATTATTTCTTGCCGCCAACATTTTTCAGCCAATGAAATTCAAATGTCTGCATTCTCTCAACATGCACGCGCATCGACCAAACCTGTACCAGTAGGGGGCGCTGTCGTACAGGACGCTCCGTGTGTTTCTCTGTTTACCGTCTCGTTCACTGAGGACTCACAGCTCATTTCTACTAAAAACCTACCAATTTCCCAGCTAAAGATGGATTTATTTTTATTTTTAAACCTTTCACCTCACAGAATGGCAAGGCTTGACAGGGTTACGCGTTTATTTTGGTCAGAAAGTTCATCCAGGGCTGAGTCAAGTTCAGCTTCAGAGTCCAGCAGCAGCTCTCTGCTAACAGAGCTAATATCAGAAGCAGCAGGGACAGAGAGGGCTCATCAGACCCTCGTAGTGTTGTTGGAATAAGATTGTGAACTGTGAGTGATTAAACCCTACACATTGAGCTGTACACTTTATGCCCGAAGTATATGCGCTGTGTGCATGCGCGCACACGCGACCGGACGTGCGTGTCGAGATGTTTTGAGGAGGAGCCTTTGGACGTTAGATTCAAAAACTGCTCTCTTGCTGAAATAATCCAGAGTGCTGCTTTAACAGATGTTCTATCATTATGTTTATTGATATTAAACTGTTCCAGCTGCACATTATTGTAAACTTAAGAGAATCAAAGGCAGGTCTGCTGCCTTTGATGTCAGATTTTCCCTTAACTAAGGTCATCTTATGTCAGTGGTTCCCAAACTTTTTCTTCTGGGCCCCCCTTAATTTTACACATTTTTTCCCATGCCCCCCCTCTCACACACACACGTGCACACATGCACGCACGCGCACACACACATACACACACACACACAAACACTGCGAACAGACAAATCTCATTTTCAAACTCCATTACAGGTTATTTCACATCAAACCTTAAGAGATTTGAACAAGTAAATAACCACTTTTACAGCTCAATAGAAACTTTAAAAAACGCCTCAGTGCAAAATGGGTTTTAAAAAATGACAAACTCCCTGAGAAAATGAAAATAAAAAATGTAAAGGTTTATTTTTACTTTAAAAAATAGTTCTCTCAGTTCTCAGTGACTGGCGTGAGCGGTTTGTTGCTGCAGGTCTCCTTTGTGTTGAGTTGTCCTCCAAACAGTGTCCTGTGTGCGATTTGAGAATAAAATAGAGGGGGGGGATCTGTAGGTGGGGTGTGTGTGTGTGTCGGGGAGGGGGGGTGTGTGTCTGTGGAGGTTCAGATCCGGCACTGCGCGTTCAAGGTCGCGCGCGCTCGTTGCTGAATCGTCCAGACTCGTGCGCTCCGTCAGTGCGCACGAGGTGCCAAAACGCGTCTTTGCGCATGGGGAGCTTTGTGGTCTGATCACTCAGCCCGTGATCAGATGCTGATTTTAACTACACTTCCTGTTGTGGTGGCTCTGAAGCTCTCATAAGCGTTCAGGCTATGAAGACTGGTTGACATGCACAAGCTGCGCCAGCAGGCAAACACAGAGCTATCTAAACCCATTCACCTCCCGCGAGGAGTTGCGCATCAGCGCCAGGTTCTCCCCCGAGTGTCTCAATAAAAAAAATTATGTGCACCCCTCATTTCTCTCTCTTTTTCTCATGATCTCATAATAATGAATGTTAATATTATAACCGGTGTTCCGCTCTGCGCACGGCGCTGCACTGCAACCTCGTCACGCCCACCTGCTCTCTGCAGCTCTGAGCGCGCTGCGGTGAATCGGACACACTCAGACCATCTCCCCAGAGGTGAGAGATTATGGGGGACAGCAAAGCAGAGGCAAGATAAATCTCGCCCATCCACCCAGATAACCCTGCCTAGCACTCAAAAAAATAAATATTTTTTAAATAAAAAAAAAAATGTTTTTTTTTTTATTAATAACTGAATAAATCATCCCGCGCCCCCCCTGCTGTTACACCGCGCCCCCCAGTTTGGGAACCACTGTCTTATGTTGAGATTTTGGCCAGATCTTAAAAACAATATTGCAAGAGCTTGCATGATCAGTTAGCACTCAGGGTAAAAGCTCCTACCACATTGAATTCAAGCTCAATATCTGTAAAACTGAGTTATAATCCTATTGGTGTTTGCAAAGAATGATTAGCTGGTCATCTTGAATTGGGTTAACTCCAAAAGTTAATTAGTTGTAGTTGTGCAACCAATGATTACATATATAAAGTATATTTTGACTTTTCCCCCCTCAGCATTTCAACTTAAGCGGCACTCCGGAGGATTTCAGCAAGAGAGCAGTTTTTGAATCTAGCGTCCAAAGGCTCCTCCTCAAAACATCTTGACACGCGCGTCCGGTCGCGTGTGCACGCGGCGCATATACTTTGGACTTGAACTGTACAGCTCAATGTGTAGGGTTTAATCACTCACAGTTCACAATCTTATTCCAACAACACTACGAGGGTCTGATGAGCCCTCTCTGTCCCTGCTGCTTCTGATATTAGCTCTGTTAGCAGAGAGCTGCTGCTGGACTCTGAAGCTGAACTTGACTCGGCCCTGGATGAACTTTCTGACCAAAATAAACGCGTAACCCTGTCAAGCCTTGCCATTCTGTGAGGTGAAAGGTTTAAAAATAAAAATAAACCCGTCTTTAGCTGGAGAATGGGTAGGTTTTTAGTAGAAATGAGCCGTGAGTCGTCAGTGAACGGCTGAGACGGCAGAGAAACACACGGAGCGTCCTGTACGACAGCGCCCCCTACTGGTACAGGTTTGGTCGATGCGCGTGCATGTTGAGAGAATGCAGACATTTGAATTTCATTGGCTGAAAAATGTCGGCGGCAAGAAATAATGGAAAGGGGTCTCTAGGAGGAAGGAGGGTCTTCATCAGAATGACAGATGTTGTGGAACTCAACCCATAGATCATAGTTTAGACCTGAAATATCATTTAAAACATTTAGAAAACTTTGATACAGAGAAAAATGCTCCAGAGAGCCGCTTTAAATCTCTACATTCCTCTTTATTCATCTTGTGTTGAGTGAACCTATGGGTGTGAATATGCCATTGTATGATAATATATTGCTGAAAATAAATGAAATGCATACAAGATAGTTTTCTACTCACCAGATGCCATCGCAGGCAATAACCATGAAGTCGTGATCCTCGTTCAGAGTCAGAACTTTGACGTCGGGCATGGCTGAAATCATCTGCTCCTCTGGTGGCAGAGACTTGTTCCTTTTGTAGAAGTGGTCACCTGAGTAAAAGTTCACATTAGGAAACTCAAGTCGTAGCAAAGCAGGAAAACCCACAAATTAACTACAATAACCAACAGATGCATTCAAGTCCACTGTGGGAAATGAAGGACACAGTTAATAATGTCACCAACCGATAGCCCTGGAGAGGTTCAGTCCACCATTGACTCGTCCATCCATGGTCACTTTCCCTCCAGCGTTTTTGATGCGAGCTAGTTCCACCTCGTCCTCAGGTTTGTGGTCATAAGACATGTCGACAGCCTTACCTGCAGCAGCAGAGACAGAAATCTTTGTTTCATACAAAATGACTAAAAACTTCTAATATTTAGCTGCATTTTGACTGGAGCAAACTTTGCAGGATCAATTTTATTGAGTGTGTGTGAAGGGGGCATTTTTTAGGACAGGGGTTAAGGATAACCACCAGCCACAAGCACAGTGGCTTTAGAATAACTATTTTAAAGCTTACATTAGAATATTTTTATTTATAACTAACCTCTAACTACATACATGGCTTTATTTTTGATGCATGTCCAATCTCTTTCTTATAGACTTCCAGCTGTTTTCTATTGTTTAAAGAGCACCTTGACTGGCTGCTGTGAAGACAATACTACAATAAAAAAATATAAAAGTTCTACCCATCTATCTGTGAATATTATACTGTACAAGCTCCTTATTTAACTGATGTCACCAGTGGCATGCCATGAGTCTGACAGCATGTAAAAATAATCTAGCCACTTGGGTGATGTGGGTCACCTTCACAAGGCTTAGGTTTCTTTATTTAGTTTTCAGTTTGTCACCAATACTATACAACTCAACATCTACACTAAATAATTACCTCGTTCAGAGACCACACAGCGAGAGTCACCGGCGTTGGCCACAATCAGCTGCTTCCCTCGGATCAAAGCTACGACAGCTGTGGTGCCGCTGTCTGAGCCGGGCTGCAAACACAAACACGACAGGAAGCCGTTCAATATATATCTGGTATACTGTTTAACAGTTCGTTTTCATAAAATGCATTAACTGCTCATTTTATAAACAGAAAAAATGTATTACCCATTTAAGCAAATATCTCTCATTCCACAAACCTCTTCTTTGCCATCCATTCCAGGTAGACACATTTCCTCCCCCTCTTCATCCTCAGAGTCCTCCTCTCCCTCTTCTGTATCCTCTTCTTCTAACTCGCTGCTGTCCCCCTCTTCCTCGTCACTGCCATCCTGGTGAGGGGGGGAAAAATGTTTGTAAAAAAAAAAAAGCTCTACAAAGTTATTCAGTGTGAACTTTTGCAGCCTAGCACAATGGTTTATTCTGGTCTTGTCTTCTCACCTCTTCCTCACTGCCCTCCTCCTCCTCCTCTCCCTCCTCAGATTCTTCACTGTCATCAAAGAATCTGGACTTGGAGGAATCTGCTCCAGCTTTTGAGGACAGAGAGGAGCATGAAGGCCCTGCATCTCCTTCAGCCTTACCAGCTTTTTCTTCTCCATTAGAGCTCCCTGACTCTCCACAGTCTCCTACAGCAGAGGGAAAAAAGTGAAGATGAACAAATGAAGATACAAAAATATAAGATGTTGGCTTTTAATATCCAAACGCTAATTTTTGTAAATGCCTGAATGCGTCTGTACCTGAGCTGCTCCCTTCACCTCCTCCTGTTCTCCGACAGGCTCGCAGCTTGGACCCACATGATGCTCCCTCTCCCTCCTTCACCTTCCTATTGCTCTCTTCCTCCTCCACCTCTCCATTTACTCCTTCTTTCTTCTGTCCTTCAGCTTCTGCTCCTTTCTCTCTTGAGGCATCAGCTTCTGGGCAAGATGCCTTCTTAGCTGCCACACTGGAAAGAAGTCAGTCATTAAATAAAACAGCAGCTGTAAACCAAAGAAGGACGTTTTATTTTTATAGTGCCTTTCAAGATAAGGATCACAAAGTGCTTTACAAATATAAGCAAAGGAGACAATTTAAAACAAGTTAGACAAATATGCACAGAGAATAAATAAACATAAAATGAGACATCTGAGCACATAACCAATTTAAAGTATTTAACAAAAAAGCAAGTTCAAACTGATGGATTTGAGCTGCTTTTAAAAAGAAAACCACCGAGTCAACTGATCTCAGCTCAGGGCCAGAGAGATCCAGAGTCTGGGAGCCACAGAGCTCAGTGACTTGCAGAAACATGAGGACTTTTAAACTTTTTACATAATGATATTAATCCTCGTAACAAAAAGCCAACATTTGTGGAACTACCTGAGGGCTGCAGCATGTTTGATGGCGTTGCGGTTCTGGCCGTAGCGTACAAGCAGCTCCTCTATGGTCATGGTGGCCTCCTCATGAAGCAAAGCTGCCTCCTCTGTCTCCACTGGCAGGAGGACACAAAAGTCACACACAAGATGTCATTAATAAAATGTGATTTTAATCTAGAAGAATACATCCGCAGTTACTCTTTAGCAAGCTTCTGTTGTATCCCAACAGTTTAGAAAATCATTTTAATGTAATTAAATATAAACATCCGACTTCCTGATTTGCTGGATTATGCAAAAAGAGCTTTGCTGCATGCATTTTACAACCAGACACTACTTAATAAATTGTTCTTGTTTGTACTTACAGTCATCCTCCTCTGCCACCTTTTCTGCAGGCGGTTCCTCGGTGGGTCGTCCAGAAATCTGTACCAGTTCCTTGATGACCTCCTCTGTGGTCATTCTGCAGTCGATGGCCAAGAATGCATCCTCCAGTGCCTGGAAACATGTTAATATCACAGTACTGTGAAACACAGAAGGGCTAAAGATGTCTTTTTAATTAATTTCTAATCATGTTACAGCTGAGCAGTACATCGTTTCAGTCTTTAATAGGGATGTGTCATTCAGTGGCGTCTACAGCTTCTCACCCTTTGTAGTTTCCCATCTTTATACGCCTTCTGCTCTTTGATTATGTCAGGAAGGTACTTTGAACAGTATAGAGCCACCTCTTCACCTAAACATATGTAATACAAATGTTTACATAAAAAATGTTCAGTTTTTAGCAAATATTCTATTGCAGGATGCAGATGTATTTTACCTCCATGTCCATCGTACACTGCAAACATAGCTGTATCCTCATCAAACTCTGGAATGCAGTTGTGAGCATCCTGTGATGCAGAAATTAGAGCTATAAAAATCTCAGTTAAAGTAAAAAAGTAACCAGTATGATATGGGCTATCAAGAGATTAGATACACAGTAATTTTCAGTCTAATTTCCTCATCAGAAGCAATTTAAAATAAGACAAAACAATTCATACCTGCCTTTAACGTGTGTTTTTGTATGTTGTGTTATAATTACATATAAAAAGCTCAAGGCAGAAATGTAGAAGTAAATGCTAAACAATGTTTAAACCTTAAAAATTGCAATGAGAAATTCTGGCATCAACCAAAAATGTGTTTATGGACAACTACTGATGTTCTCCATGGACTGTTTCCCAGGTCAGGAAAACTTTGATTTCTTTGATAATTTTTTGACATATCATAGATAATGTATATGCCATTCTGCTTTTCATCTGACAAAAACAAAGAACCTGGTACATATCTGCATACACACTGAAAGTGAGATTTAATCTCAAGCCGTTATAAAGACCTAAGGGTGTGATGGCACATTCAGTGCTGTTCACATATGTTTATATTAGCCAAAGATGCAGGTTAACCAGACCTGTTTGTCATATGCAGTCAGCAAATATTGGCACAGCATGGTTTAGCAGACTATGATGTAACCCAGCATGATAAAACACTGGTGATTTATTGCAGATTTCGCTGCAGCTGATTTTCACAGAAACTTCTCTCAATTTATTTACAAGTTGTATAAAACAAAGTGTGTCACACTAATACAAAATGTTAAGAAAAAACACAATGGAATGTCATCTATTCACATTTTTAACAGTAAGAATGAGTGATTAAATAGTTTCAATAAGATGTGGCTAAATTAAATGACTGGAATCTCACCTGGAGAGTTTTAGCAGCTGATTGAAGGTAAAGAGGAATTTTGCCCTCTAGTACCACCAGTTGACGGTTGTCAAGGTTTATTATTAATCCTGTTTTTTTGTGTTGGTACACTGTGATGTTCTACTCTACTGTCTCGGGTTCAAACTGCACTATCATTTAAAAAAAATAAATAATAAGAATATTTATATTTTTAGGTAGAACTTTTTCCCTCAATTTGTGGCCCAGAGCCAGACCTTTTGAGAGTCACTGCTATAAATCAAAGCATTGTTAGTGTAAACAAGTTTAGAAGGACCACCGTCATTCACAGGAACATGGCTGTTTCAATTTCTTTTTTAAATGCTGCTTTGGTTTTAACCTAAAACAAGTTTAACTTGAGTTTCTTTGAGGCATAGAATTCCACATCTGAAACATTTGTCCCAGAGAGGATTCACAAAAAGACAATACAACTTCCTGGATGGCCTGAGTGAGCCTGAGAACCTGGAGTTTGACTGAAAAATGTGTTAAAAATGGTTTCGAATTTTAAATATTAACATTTTTATAATATTCAGTTCTTTAAAACATAGGAACTGTGCGATTTAATAGCCTTCCTGACCAAGATGATAATTAAATGTCACCTTACTAGTTTGACTGATCAAAAGGCAACAGTAGCTTAAATGGAAAAATCCTTAAAGATTTGCTATTTGAAATTGTTTTCTCGGACAAATTAACGCAGGTTTGTGTTAATTAATAAAATTATTCATACGCATATCTCCCGATTGGGTTCAGTAAACAGGGTACAACAATGGTAAGTCACTAATTCACCTCCATGGAGACTCTCCAGCCCTGCATGGCAGAGAAGCCGAAGCTCATGTTGCTGTTGCCGCCATCGGAGGAGGTCTTGGTTGTGTTTGGCTGCGACAGATATGCCCCCATGGTTCTCGTTTACTATGGCTTTCCAAAGGAAAATAAAACAAAATCACATTTTAGCTTGTTGTAAATCAACACGTTTCAATGACTGGTCACATTTCATCCGCTCGCTATAGTTATGGTTGCTAACTAGCTAACAGTTAGCAACAGCACAACAAAAAGTAAAAGCATCATCAGCTAGCTGCTATCTCGGTGCTAACAGGAGCCAAACCGGCTAAACTTCCAGCGGTAACCTCTGCTCCCGACATGAACGACTGAGCTGCTGTACAAACACTAAACTCTCGCCGCCGACGGCACACTTACCTTTTATGGCAGAGAAGGATTAGCTTATAAAAGGTACAGAAGACAGATTTACACAGGAATTATTACACGTGTGGACTAAAAAGCCGCTGTCTTCTCCTACCTATCTTTCTACTGCTGCGACTTTTACTCACTCTACTTTCAGTGGACGCGGGTGGTTGATAAACCGGTTTAGAGGCAAACTACCGCCGCCAACTGGACAAAAAAAAAAAAAAAAAAA
>SSNR01000247.1:4989-16952 GCA_006937965.1 Callopanchax toddi | reverse complement strand
AGGCCCCAAATTGACGAGCCGGGGGAGCGCCCCCCCCCCCCCCCACGCTGCAGTTGTTTTCTGAATGCCTTCACAAAAGAGACGAAAGAAGATTAACAGAGGAGCGAGAAGAAGAACAGAGGAGGACAGAAACAACGTGAGGTGAGAGGAGAGGGGGCAAGAAAAAAGAGGTAAAGAGGAGCCAAGCAGCAGCTGTCAGGTGTCAGAAGTCACAAAGGACCATCTGTCCATCGAGTGCCATCTCCACACACACACACACACATGCTACATTAAATTTTCTTCCTGAAAACAACAAAAAATGCTCACTCATTTTTCATAGATTTAATCTCAAACAAAAATAGAAGTGTATTACTACCTGATTACTTGGTGTTAACCGGCTGCTTACAGTGAAAATCAGGCTGAGGATTCATTCTTATCAGCAGGAGGAAGCCAGGAGATGCTATCATGATGACCAAACAGCTAATGTAGTGAACTGTGTGTGTGTGAGAGAGGTGTGTGTGTGTGAGAGAGGTGTGTGTGTGTGGTATGTTGCTCCTCTTCTGAACTCAAGTGCCTCTGCTAAGACTTGTGCACAAACACACACACACACTGCGCTGACCCCTGACCTTTCACCTCATACGATCTCTCTCTGGGGAGTTTTTAAGAGTGTGAGGAGCACATGTTAAATAATTCACACACAGAAATCACACTTGTTGGATTGAGAGATGGATGAAACCTCGTCTCATTCAGACGTCTAAACACACTTTTTAATATTTTTTCTGGGAGATTTTCTCTCAAGTAGATCATGAATGAAGTCTGGCGATAACAAGTCTGCTGATTTATGCTGATAGCCTGGTACAGGACTATGTTGTGGTTTTAAAGAATTAGAACCAGACCCCCCCCCCCCCCCCCCCCCCCCCGAAAGTGACCCAAGTGACCGGATGACCAGTTTCAATGAGGCCACAGTGTGTGTGTGTGTGTGTTTACACCTGTTTTTAGAGCTGTCCACCTTTGATCTGATTAAGAAATATTCATGGTCATTCAAGATGTCACCTGCTTGTTGTTTTTGTTTATTTATTGACCTCAAGAAGCTTCACCCTGCAGCTTTTGTCTCCATCAGCCTGATTTTGTCGGGTCTACACTCCCTCCTCCACCGTTCTCACCAGCTGCACCTCATCTGATTCATCACCAGCTGCACTCCATCTACTCATCAGCAGAGGAGCATAAGAGGAGTGGAGCTTCGCTTGGACGGTGCCAGTCCGTTCCACCTTGTTGTGGTAACACAGGTCTCACTCTCTGGTTGTTTTTGTCTGCCTTTTGCCTCAGTTAACATCATGGCTGCCGTCCTCGACCTCGCTTCTTGCTCCTCTGGATTTCTTCAACCAACCACAACCCTCCGGAACCACCGATCCTCCAACAGCCTTCCTCCAGCCAGTCTTCTACATCCGATCAGTACCCTCCCCAGCTCCTCCGCCTTCTGGACACAGTAAGCCACCTCTCCTCACTGGACATATTACCATTGAAGTTAAACCCTCCGTTCACCATCTGTCTCCTCTCTCTCCAAAGATTCCTCCTGGTTCCTGAACCTAGCAGTTCCCGTCATATCATTTTAATAAACATATATTCTTCACTTACCTTACTGTGTCCTCAGTTGTGTGGCTCCAGGGTCTGGTACTAAACCGTTCATTATGACAGATTTATAATGAACTTTCTAGTTCTGACCCCTGACTTTGCAAGAAAGTGTGAAAACAGCCAAAATGTGTTTTTTTTTTTTGGTTTTTTTTTTTCCTCGTTACAGTGGGAGAGTTCAATCATTTGATCCACCAAGCAACAGGAAGCACTGCAAAAGATGTTGGCACATTTTTGAGATGTTTCCCACACGTCAATCCTTATAAGTTGTCCATTGTAAAAGTGACTAATCAGACTGTCCAATAATATAAGATTTATTGTCAAGAAGAATTGCTACAAAGAAATAACTGAACACACATTTACTTTCTTTTTCTGTCAAGTTTGTTAAAATATATGAAATCAGACTAATTTAGGCTCCCCTTCAGAACCCTTTCTATGTTTCTTCCTATTGGACTCATATTTTGGATACTAAAGGTTTGAAGTGTTGTGAAATTAGAAAAATGGAAAACAACTACAAGATCAAGTTCATGGTTTCAAAACGATCAAGGTCAATGAGTTTGTGTGACAGGTGAACTGTGTTAGATGAACATTAAATGTGATCTAATCAACTTTCTAACAAACCACATCCTGTTAGGGTTCACGGAGAAGAGGAATCTCTGATCAACAGATGCAACATTTGGACTGAAATGTGTTTTTCAGGGTAGTCCAAACGTCACGCGGATCTCCCTCGTCCCCCTTCTCATTCCTAAAACTGTTTCATTCTCTCCATGCTCTTCACTCCCCTCTTCCTTCCCCGTCCAGCGGACAGAGGGCGGATGCTGGCAAACACTTCCTCTCTCCACGAAGTTACTTCCTGGCTCTGGATGTCCATTTCCTGTTCACAGATACTACAACAGCACTTAGAGCATTCTTCAGGAATGTTTACTACACACACACAGGGTTCATGCCTCCTTATTCAATACAATAAAAACAATGATCAGATTATTCTGAATCTGTGATTTGAGATGAGCGTTCTGTGAGTTTCATGCTGTCAGCTGCAGGATTGTTGTTGAAGTTGATGCTGCATGTTTGGAATGGATCAGATGTCTGATGGGCTTGATGAGAATCTGAACACCCAAAAGTTCTCAGCAGTTTTCAACATGTGACACTTGCAGACTGGTTAAATCCCCATTGTAAATTTATATACATATACATACATATATATATATATATATATATATATATATATATATATATATAGCTGAAAGTCAGAAATCCAAACTTTCTCAGATTTATTTTATTTTCTGGACCCAATTCTTCATTTTTTCTTTATGCATGCCTTCTTTAACTAAAAAATAAATCAATCTGTGAATGAATGCAAAAATTTTCCCTTTGAATGAGGAGAAAGAGTGAAGATTAAAAAAAAGAATGAAAAATAAAGAGTTCTTGGCAGGAAACAGGCATGGTTTCCTGTGATGTGAACGCCACGAGCCTGCAGTGAGGAGGTCCCCAACACACACGCTCTCTCACACACACATGCACACGCACGCACACACACACACACACACACACACACACAGAGTGTTGCTAATCAGTAGCACTGTTATCTGGACACGCAGGGGGGGAAGTGTTTATATTTGTCTAAAAGGCTGGACCACCATGCATGCAGGATTGAAAAAAGCAATCGATCAGCACAAACACCCCTTACACACTTCACCACACACACACACACACACATCGACCTTTAGAAAAATACTGTCTCTGAGTAATTTTTAAAATGTAAAACATAAAATAAAAAGTGCACGTATTTGGTCGTGTTTTTACAGTATGTTTTAAGAGCTTTAATATTAATATTTCATTTTTTATACTCGAATTTTGATTTTTTTGTGTACTTTCAGGTTCAGTGTGCAAATACAGTATGGCCAAATGAAAAAAATATTTAAAATTCACAAAGGCGAGGTTGTGCTGAAAATAATGATACCAAACAAGTTATAAACAAATACATTTAGAATGAAATATAAAGGCAAACACAGAAAATGGACAAAATGGAAAATTTTACAGCAGACAGAGGGTTAAGGAACAGAAGAAGACCTTTTAAAAAAAATTTTGTCTCAAATTCTAGAAAATCGGACAGGAAACTGACTCTAACAGAGGAGCGTTATTCTGTGATTGTTATGATTAGGGGCGAGGTGGAAAAGCATGGCTTAGTTTTGGTTTAATTAATGCTAAAACTGGTCAAATAAGCTTCATTTCCTGTTTTTAAACACAACTGTGCAGCAGAATGCGTTACTTAGAGAGTGTCGTTGTGTCTGTGGGTCCTTTTCACCTCTTGAAGCGTCACATGAGTGATAACCCAGATGTCTGTTTAGTCTCTAGCTGCTCAGTTGTCCTCATCGTGTGTGTTAGTGAGTGAATGAGAGACATACCAGCCACTTGAGGTACACCTGTTCAACTGATTGTTAACACAAATATCTAATCAGCCAATCACAGTGCAGCAACTCAATGCATTAAGGCATCTGAAGAAGACGTGCTGAAAAGCTGAGCATCAGAGCGAGAATAAAGGGGGTTTTAGGTGACTTAATGTGACATAGTTGGTGCTAGATGGGCTGGTCTGAGTATTCAGGAAACTATTGATCTACCATCTCTAGGATTTATAGAGAACGGTCTGAAAATATCCAGTGAGCAGCAGTTGTGTGGATAAATATGTATTGTTGATGTCAGAGGAGGATGAGAGGACTGGTTCTAGATGATCATTACAGCCAAGGTCTGAAGAACACCATCTCTAAACCATAACATAACAATTCACACAGGATCACTACAAGACTAGAAGAGACTGAAATAATTTCCTGGTCTGATGAGTAAAAGCATGAAGGCACGGACCCATCCTGCCTTCACGGTTCAGGCTGCTGGTGGTGTAATGTGAGGGAGATTTTTTTTGTCCCACTTTTGTACCAACTGGTTTAAACGTCACAGCCTACCTGAGTACAAAGATCAAATCATCTCTAACTGGTTTCTTGAACATGACAATAAGTTCACTGGACTCCACAGTCATCAGATCTCAATCCAGTCCAGAATCTTTGGGATGTGGTGGAACTGGAGACTCACATAATGAATGTTCAGCTGACAAATCTGCAGTGACTATGTGATACTGTCATGTCAGCATGGATCAGAGGAATGTTTCCAGCATCCTGTTGATGCCATGATTTAGTAAATTAAGGCAGTTCTGAAGGAAAAAGTGGATCAAATCTGGTAAAATGGCCAGTGAACGTACAGTGATGCTCTTTGAAAGCACAAACTTAAAAAAGTTATATTCAGCTGTATTAGATGATGTCCTAATCGCAGTTATCTCAACGTGTCAGGATCACGTTTGAGTTTATTTTATTACTGCAGATTAGACATAATCTGAGAGTATTTCTTGTTTGAGGAGCGCACCATACAGAAGGCTCTGTTTAGGTTTTTTTTTGTTGTTGTTGTTGTACGGCTGCTGGTGCGTTTGTTCATTGTTGGTCCCACCTCCTCTCTCCCATCTGCCGCTGCTCATTAGCATGGAAACAGGACCAGGAGCGTTTTCACACATACACACACTGGCCATTAATCAACAAGTCAGACCAGGGTCCATTCCCACACATACACCCCACACACACACACACACACACACACACACACACAAACAAAGACAATACTCACACAGACTCAGCGCTTAATCACTTAAATATCCCACAGCACACTTTACCCAACCACTCCTCTTGTCTCAGAGGATCAGACCTGGCAATCCAAATTTTGTCCATCAAATCTGCCAACCCCGCTGATGTCTCAATTGCATTTTCCATTAAGTGACGGCCGCGCCCTCGTGGAGGGAACACAGGAAGATTTGTTCCCATCAGCTGTTTTCTCTTTTCTCTTCATGGGGTGAATTGGCAAGTATGATTGTGGGAATTTGCTGTCTAATTTGTCTGGCCGTCATGAATGGCCACACTGAAGAAAAGAGTGTATTCCCATGAAACAACAACATAAGCGTGAGTAGTACGTAAAGGAAAACAAAGCTGACTGAGAGAAATTACCTCAGCGGGATGAAGAAAGGTGCATTTAATACAATTATAGGCCTAATTGTGGACTTTTTTAAGGCAAGAACATTAAAAAAACAGGAAAATGAAAAAAATAGGGAGCATGTTAATGATTAAATACATTTATAACATAAAACCAAACAAGTAAAGTCAATAAGGATGAAAGTGATGCTGTTTTTAACCATTTTAATTTAAAATGCTTTTTATTGCTGTGATACAAATGAGGAGAAATATGACAAAACTTTGTTATACACAGTGCAAATTTATATAATGTGACAAACACCAAAAAATATGACAGTCAAAGCTAATTTATTTCAGAAAACAACATTTATTGTGAAATGTCCTATTGTTTTATTGCATTTTGTAAAACATTTTACATTTTTTGTGTGTTTTTATTACTTTTTCTGAGATTTTTGTGATTTTTTTGGTGCTTTTTTTGTGTTGTTGCGACTTGAACCTCAAGGCCTCCGTAGTTTGGTGCATTTGAACAAAAGTGTTGCTTTTTTTATCAGTCGATTTTAATTGTAGTCTGCAGCAAAGTTTGATTTACCAACGCATAAGAATGCAGGAAGACATTAAAAGCATTTAGGATGTGAGAAATTGTATACGTTTGGCTAATTTCTTATTGATATTTCACTGAGTTTTAAATTATTTGTTTTAACCAAAGTCTGTTAACTCTTTTCAGTTTTATCAGAAAAAGATGAACATGTCATCTCTGTTAAAATTATAGTAAAAACAGCCAAAGAATCCATTAATATAAATGATTTTCTCACATATGGCACACCTTTCAGAGCCTCTTTGTGTTTTGTGTGAAAGAATCCCTCATGTGTATTCCATCCTCTTATTGTGGGGTCATTTATCACATAAATGCATTATAGAAATCATAAATTAAAGACTCGTGACGGAACATTTAAAGGCTACCTCAACTGTTCAGAGAGTTAAAAAGAAATTTGCCCACAAAAGCCAAGTGCAAAAGTGTGACGAGCCTGCTGTGCTCTGGAGGACAGAACAAAGAGAGGAGCATCGCTCTTCCTAAAGCAGGTAACGCTGCTGTCTCCTCTCACCTGCTGCTAAAGAGTCGAACACAATTCAAACTCATCGCTGACTGATACAGAGACATCTGCTGTCTCTCCATCTCTCTGTCCCCTCCTCTGTGGCAACATCTGCTTCCTCTGCTGCTCTTTCCCATCATGCAGTGGGCGTGTCCTTTGTGATGCCCCCCCTCCCCCCCTCAACAACCTCATTGTTCTAGCCAATCATTGTCCTCGCCAAGCTGTTCCCACGATGCACCAGTAATGACCAGAAGGTGCTGATGCGAGCTGGTGTCTCTGAAGGAATGACTCTGGCTTTACAACCACTTAAACCCCCCGGGGAGATTTGACAAAAAGCAAAACACAAACAATTCTCCTAAAAAACAGAACAACACCGTTGATTTTACAGGCGTATGACCTCCTATCACAACCCAAGAACCTGTAACTTAAGAAGAAAATGTATAACTGTAAGAAAGGGCAAGGGGGGAATTAAATTGTATGAATATTAACAGAGTCAGAGAGAGAGAGATAGAGACAATCAGGAAAAGAGGAAGAAAGAGGGGTGAAAGAAAAAAGGGATGGAGCTCTGGGAAAAGATCAGAGTCTGGTCCCTGGGGAGTTGCGACAGATGAAGTAACTGAATAAGCTGTCTGTCATTGTGTGACTTGGGCTGCTGTGGTCACTTCGTTTGTTCAAACTCAACAATGAAGGGTGCCTGAGAGAGAAATCTCTGTTTTCCCACAAGATTTAGCCCAAAAACCTCCAGTCTGTGATGCTCTGTGTGTATGTGTCAGATTTGTTTGGATCACAAATTAAAATGCTAATAATAGACAGAGTGGAGAGAGAGATAAAGTCAGCGAGTCACTGTTGTGATGCAGCAAAAGTGGGAAGACACAATGAGACTAATAATGAACTGAATCACAATGTTATATGAAATATATTTAACCTCCTGAGGCGCAAGTGACATCATAAGCAAAATATTAATGTAACCATTCATAATTTGAAAAGTTTAAATATTTTTTGTAAATTAAGCAATTATAAAATATACAATTTAAAGCTAAAACTCAATTTTCTTTAATCAAATGACCAGATTTAGGACAAACAGAAAAAAGCACATTAGAGTGCAAGAAGCCGGTGTTCACATCACCTCAGGTCAGTCATGACCGTTATGATCTGTGCATTCATCTGGCCCAGTCATTTCCTGAGCCTTTACAATGACTCAGACTATACAACAGCATTTTTTTTTATTGTGAGAATGAGATTAAAATCTTGCAAAACTTGAAATAATCTGTGTGGAATAAAAAAAGTTTTTTTGTAAAGAAACGTTGGATATGGAGATAATCAGGAATTAAACTTTCTAGATCTGGTGAAAGGCCCAGAGCCCATCTAAATGAGCCGTTTATGTTGTTAATATTATATTATTTTAGAATAATAATAATAATAATAATAATAATAATAATAATAATAATAATAATAATAATAATAATAATAATAATCCAGCGATAGACTGGCGACCCGTTCAGAGTGTCCCCCACCTTTCACCCCTTGAACGCTGGACTTAGGCACCAGCTCCCCCGCGACCATCTGATAAAGCAGCTTCAGAGGATGGATGGATGGATATTAATAATAATGATTATAGACTGCATGGTGGTGCAGTTGATAGCACTGTTGTCTCACAGAAAGAAGGTTGCAGGTTCCCTTCCTGGCTGTGTCCTCTCTCCATGGAGTTTGCATTTTCTCTTCATGGGCTTCCTCCCACCGATCAAAAAAAAAAAAAAAAAAACACCTGTAAGGTTAACTGGTGACTCTAGGTGTGAGTGAATGTGTGAATAGTTAAATGTCTCATTTGTCTCTGTGTGTCCCTGCAATGGACTGGTGTCCTGCATGTTTATTATATTATTTATATATTTAGGACATTGTTTAAAGTTTTTACAAAGAGGACAGGCTTTCTTTAAAGCTGTCTGCAGACTTGTAGGGCTAGTATCCATTGTTTCACAATCAATGTGCTTTTTTAACACACCAAATGACTAATTACAGTTAAATGTATAAGAAAAATGAATATTTGAACATGCATCAGCTATGTGTATCCACAACCAACCTCAGAGAGCCACAGAGAGGAAGGGTCCACTCAGCAGGGCAGAAAGTGATGCGCAAAGGTGCATGCTAAAGAATCAGCTTTGGGAATATGCTGAGTATAATTTATATAAACAAAAGGGGAATAAGTTTCCAGTTCATTCTCACCTAATATCTGCTTGACTCGGTCCGGTTGACACCACGTCTGTGGAGGTCAAACCATCTGTTACAGGACTTGTTTTTCAGCAGCAGAACTTTTATCACCATTTTTATGACTTTACAAGAAAGGTTCATTGCCATACTGCAGGGTGAATTTGGAAAATCTTAGACACCACCAAGACGGGATTATTTAAATATATTCCAATAGATGAAAATTCCAAAAAGAAATTATACACAGCTTTTGCTCAGAGCTGTAAATGCAGGGGGAAAGTGTGTTTTCATTAGCAACAACAGGAAATGACAGAGGGCAGAATAAAATGATCTCTCATCCAATGAAGCCACTCACATTCTACCTCATTCAACCAGATAAACAGTACTTTTCTCAAGTGTGTGTGTGTGTGTGTGTGTGTGTGTGTGTGTGTGTGTGTGTGTGTGTGTGTGTGTGTGCGTTTGTTTTTACTACCCCGTGGGATCCACAACCTGAGATTTCACTCACCTCGTGGGGACCAAATTTTCCCGTGGGGACCGGGCTTCGGTCCCCACGGGCACAAGCATTGAAATGAATAGAAAACAGCCTCCTGATATGCCTAGTGCAGTTTTTTTTGCAAAGTAAAAATGGTCCCCAGGAGATCACTTTTCAAGACAGTGTGTGTACACACTTGACACCCTACTGGTCAAAGGTGGTATTGCGGTGTGTAAACTTGTCCTCGTGGGGCCATTTTCCTGACAAAGTGTAAACTTTTAAACTTGGTTTAACTTTCCATTTTATGCATGCTTTTACATCTAAAGCAGTTCTTAACAATCTGGATAGATTTTTGAAGGGTGCCACCAATCTAAAAACATTAACCTGGCATAGGGGGTTTTGCTTACAGCTTTGAAACAACCTCTCCTACTGACTAACTAAATAAAACTAATAAATTATATTGAAAGGACAACNTAAATAGTAATAATAATGAAAGTAATAATAAAAACAATAATCATAATAAGAATCAAACTAATATATAATAAACTAAATATTAATGTTAATGACAATATAATAATATTAATCAAACTAACATATAATAAACTAAATAATAATAATAATATTGACTACAACAGTAATTGGATACTCCGGACAGCTCCTGATCGACCCCCCAGCCTGGGAGAGAGCATCCTCTCACCACGGTAGCTGCCACGGGCGCTCTGGAGCTACCAAAATCACTGACAGCTGTTCCTCCCGTGTCTGAGCCAGGAGGCGAGGGATCAGTTGTACCAGGGGAAAAGCATAATGCTTAGTCTGTGGCCATGGATGGTGAGCTAACGCGTCTACTTCCAGAGGCGGATTGTCCCTCAGCGAGAAACAACGGTCGCACTGTGCATTGTCGCGGGCAGCGAATAGATCCACTTCCGCTTTGCCAAATCTGCTCCAAAGCTGAAGGATCAGTTCTGGGTGCAGGCACCAGTCCATGTCCTGAGGGCGCCCCCTTGACATGATGTCCGCTCCTCTGTTCAGAACGCCAGGGATGTACACCGTCCTGATGGAGAGCAGGCGTGTGTGAGCCCAAAGCAGCAGCCGCCTGGCCACGTTCAACAGCTGGATTGAACGTACACCTCCCTGACAGTTTATATACAGTATTGTCTCCTACCACTCTCTCATCCTCTATATCTGACGCTGTCTCCAGTTCCCTGCTCCATAATGACCCCACACCCTCTGACCTTGTTGACCACTACAACCACACTCTCTCCACCTGCCTGAATCAGCTTGCTCCCCCTAAGACACTAACCGTATCCTTCGCCCAGTCTGCTCCTTGGTACACCCAGGAACTCCACGCTCTGAAGAAAAACGACGACAATTGGAAGGCCTCTATAAGAAAACCGGTCTCACTGTTCACAGTCAAATCCTCAAACACCACACCACAATGTACAAAACAGCCTGCAGTAACGCCCGCTCCAAGTTCTACTCTGACATAATCCATTCCAACTCCGCTAACCCTAGCACCTTATTCTCTGTTTTCAGTAAATTATCCCGACCTAAGGACAACATCACAACCACCTTCACACCGCTCAAATGCAATGACTTCCTGACCCACTTCCATTCTAAATTTACATCCATTCACAGCCAGCTTGCTTCCTCTCTGTCTGCCTGCTCTACCTCGGAACCCAAACTCAGTCCATTATGTACTCACAGTTTTTCTACCTTCACACCTCTCACCCCATCCGACACTACCAAGCTCCTCTCCTCCATGAAATTAACCACCTCTCATCTGGACCCCATCCCATCCCCCCTTATCAAAGCATGTCTCCCTGCTCTCAGCCCTCTCATTACCAACCTCAAACACCTCCCTCACCACTGGATCTGCCCCACCATCTCTCAAACTCACCTCCATCACTCCCATCCTGAAGAAACCCGGTCTGAACCCAGACACTATGGATAATTTCAGACCCATCTCCAACCTCCCACTACTCACAAAAATCCTGGAACATTCAGTCACCACTCAACTCCAGCAATATCTACATTCCTGCCAGCTTTTTGAAACATTCCAATCTGGTTTCTGTACCCACCACAGCACTGAAACAGCTTTATTAAAAGTCACCAATGACCTCCTGATTGCCTCTGACTCTGGTTCCCTCACCATTCTCCTCCTCCTCGACCTCAGCTCAGCCTTTGACACCTTAGGGAAAGTTCCTTTTTGGGATATTCCCTGCGCTTCAGCTTGGCGCACTTTGTGTCAGAAGTCGCCCCAATGGCGTTGGGGTCCTGCTTTTTGGGCTACTTTTGCTGGAAGGGCTACTTTTTGCCTCAGAAGAGGCTACTTTTTTCTCAGTACGGGGTTTGGCCACTAAGTGGCAGGGTTACAGGGGAACGGTACACACCACAGCCACTCCCCCCCCAAACATTGAGTAGCCCCTTCTGAAGTGCACACCACCACCACCACCCAGGTGTCCCAAAGTGAAACAAAGTGGCCCATCCAGGATCAAAGGTTAAAGTTGGCCAAAGTGACCCCCAATCCCACCCCACCCCCCACCCCGGAGGTGTCCCAAAATAAAAAAAGGTGTCCCATTCAGGATC
>SSNR01000246.1:1000237-1013583 GCA_006937965.1 Callopanchax toddi | reverse complement strand
GGGTTTTTTATTTCTCTTGTCGACTGTGCATTGCTGCACCTCGTCCGATGAAATAATACCAACACACAGCGAAAACTGAAACAAATACATACAAATGTAAACTAATGAAAATCCGTTAACAGATGTAATTACAAAACAGAAAACAAACACGCGTACCTTGCTCCACTCGCCACGGGGTACAATCGAGGTAAATAATCCTGGCTTGGCATGTCAAATCACAAGCTGAATAAGTGTACAAAACACCATGTTTAGTGACACTAAATCAACACATTTGTACATCGAAGCTCAAGAAAAAAACCTCGAACTTACGTGGAAGTGCAAACAGCAGTCGCCATGCCGAGCCAGGTGGGATGCCAACGTCATTCACTACTTCCTGGTTACCGCCTCCTTTTTATACCTTATTTTGGAGCGTAGTGAATGACGTCAACATGTTCCACTGGTCAGGTGCCATTTACAAAGTAGAAGCGGACCAGATGGTGATCTGACTGAAATTGCCGGACTTCTTTGTGCTCTGTTCCGTTGGTCCTTATTCAGACAACCCCTTCCTTTAGGCGATCCAGAGACGGGGATCGAGGAGGAGAGGGTGAAGCAATAGGAGAAAGATAGTCAGGAAGAGGAGAAAAGAATGAGGCAGAAAAAGGAGAGTCAGAAGGAGAAGAGGATGAGGATGAAGCATGAGGAGGATAACAAAGGAGAGGAGAAGCAGGAAGAGGAGGAGGAGGAAGACGAGGAGGAGCAGAAGAAGGAGGAGGACGGCAAGTAAGAGTAGAACGGGGAGGAGGAAGGCAAGAAGCAAAAGGAGGAGGACGGAGAGGAAGTGCAGAAGGAGGAGGAGGACAGTGAGAAGGAGTAGAACGAGGAAGAGGAAGGAGAGGAAAAGCAGGAAGAGGAGGAGGACGAAGGAGAGGAGAAGCAGCAAGAGGAGGAGGAAGGAGAGGAGAAGCCGGTCGGGAAAGGAAAGGATCAACAAGAGGATCCAGCAGGTCTTCTCCGGGGACCCCCTCCATGAAGAGGGTCTGGTCCAGGCCCATCTCCCTCTCAAAGTCCTCCAGGAGTTGCAGGTTGAGGTAGCGCTCCAAAGGCCTTCATGTTGGACATCTGATTGGA
Organism: Callopanchax toddi; assembly: GCA_006937965.1. Classification (NCBI taxonomy): domain Eukaryota; kingdom Metazoa; phylum Chordata; class Actinopteri; order Cyprinodontiformes; family Nothobranchiidae; genus Callopanchax; species Callopanchax toddi. The sequence continues at coordinate 1,012,476 of SSNR01000246.1, read as the reverse complement.
TGGAACACATAATGATAGGTTAATCAATGATGACATCATGAAAATATGAAGTGATGTTTGTTGTTGTTATTAAAAGTAAATATTAGATCATCTAAACTGATCTCTAATCAGTTTAAAAACAGTAAATATCAGGTCATCTGTTCATGTTTAGAACTGATCTCTAATCAGTTTATAAATGCTGCTTTTACATGTTAATGTACCAAGAAGGATCTGATTTACAAACAGTTCTTAATGGTTCCTGTGATATTTGGACTCCAGTATTTGTTTCAGTACTTTAATAATTGTGGGTTGAACTTGACTGAGTCTCATTGATTCTACTTTCTGTTCATGAGTCACGAGACAGAAAATATTCAACCACTACATTTACATTGATTAGAAAAAGTCTGGAATTCCCTTTGAATTGGATGAAACTTTGGTGATCTGACTGAAATTGCTGGACTTCTTTATAATCTGTGCCGTTGGTCATCTTCTTCAGGCACCCCCCTTCCTTCAGGCAGTCCTGCTCAAAGCTCAGCTCACCCTGAAAGAATAAGACACACAAGCATTCACAGAGAGTTTGCACCAGAATGGTGTCTGTCCTGAATATTTATTATAAATTACAAAACATGTAATAGAATTACCATTTATTAATTAGTTTAATATGATGCACAATGCTGTGAAAAGTGTTTGCTCCCTTACAGATTTCTTATTTTTGCTGACTTGTCACACTTAAATGTATCAGATCAGCAAACTGATAATAAAATCTGTATCAGACAAAGAACCTGAGTAAATACAAAAATGCTTTTTTTTGTGTTTTGTTTAAAAAAAAAAAAGAATGTGGCATGCGGAGTTAAAATAAGAGTCAACTTGACTAAACCCAAAGGCCACTTAGGTTCATTTTGCCCAAAGATGATCAGAAAACAGGGTTCCATCCATAAAATCATATTTATTAACAAAACATAATTAAAACCTTTATTAAAACAATGAAGATGCTAACTAAAAACTAATTAAAAATGAGCTAAAACTAAACTAAAACCTCTGCAGCGGGGACTTACCGACAGAAGGCCCAGCGCCACGCCCACTGGCAGCCCCACTGCAATGACAAAAACATCATGTTAACACATTGATAAAAAAAACATTAAAAACATTTTTAACACTGGGAGAAGTAACCAGACCTGGAGGGCTGCTCTCTGGAGCACTGTACTGTCCTTCTCTCCTCCTGCTCCCAGCCCAGAGGAGCCGACAGGGCGGACCACCACGCTCCGTGGGAGGGGGGGGGTCACTTGTGGTGCCGGAAAAAGTGACTGCTGCACTGGCCCTCCATCCCCATATCAGGGTCCGGCCTCCTCCTGAGGTTTGCCAACCGCCTCGCCAAGCGGCAGCAATGGGATTTCATTCCCTGGAGACAGAACCTCTGCAGATGCACCAGGGGAGCTGGGGCGACCACAACCCCACTCCCCTCCGGCCTGTCGGACGACCAATATGACACAATTCAAACCCAGTCAGTGATGTGATTTTCCTGTCACCTTCCCTGGCTGGGCTTATATAGAGGCTCACACCTGAGGCTAATAAGCCAATCAGGCCCAATATGGCAGTGGGTGGAGTAGGTTGACTCCATCCTGCCACAAGAAGTCATCAATCCGTGAAAAAGTTGGACTGTTAGTACAATGTTTTTTTAATATAGTATTAGTTTTACTCTAGCTGAAACAGGACATACAACTTCCAATAAAGTTCCACGTCTGTCTCATCAGATGACAGAAAATGTTTTTTAAAGTTTGGGCCAACACCAAAATGGTTTTTGCAAATGTGAGATGGGCCTTTGGTTAGGGGAGTTTTGCCCGTCTCTTTCTTATTGCTGAATCATGACCTCAGACCTTAACGTTTAATCAGGTGAGGACTGCAGTGGATTATTTTATACTCAAATTTGTTTAGAACAGGGCATGATGTGTTGCATTTTGAGATCTTTTAACCAGGGCCGTTTCAAGGTATTTGGGGGCCCTAGGCAAGATGGACTGTGGGGGGACCCCCCCTCACTCCCCCTGTCAAAATGGACTTTGACTCCACCCCCACATCCGCCCCGAAGAGAGCTACAGCATGAACACACCGTTTATGATTGCAAAACTTTTACCAGTTTCTTTTACCAGAGTACCAGTTTCATGGGGATTACATGAACTCTTCTTCCAATACAAAACACTGAAAGCTACTTTTTACATTCCTAAACTTGAAAGTGGGTCACTTTTGACCCACTTTCAAAAATTGATTTTACTGTTTTGTATTGGAATAAGACTTAATGTAGAAACTGCAATTTTAACACAACAAAATTTAATTTAAAAACTGTCACATACACAACTTGTGTGCTGATTTGAAGTCGTCACAAAAGTTACAACGGAGAAGCAACCAAGATGAAGCCTGGATGACAGAATATTCATGTTTCCTAACACTCCTTCACATTCCAGTGGCCCATCATCTGTGCTCTGTGCAGATGGTGATAACTTTACAAATGAAAGGCAGCAAATTGTCAGTGAATGAGTTGTTGATTTCAAACCAAGCAGCCATTTGGCTTAACTTTAGCTGAGGGGGTCTAAAAATTCTGGGAGTTCTACTTTTTAAGTAGAGCTTCAGATTTCACAAACATTTTTAAAATAAATATTGTTGTTTTAAAATACCAGTTTCCTTAGGATTACACGAAGCATTATTCCAATACAAAACAGGAAAAGCTGATTTCATTCCTAAACTTGAAAGTGCCATTACCTGCTACCTGCAGACTGCAGTTAGCCACGGCAGCTGGAAACATTTGCAATTATGAAATCAATAATGAAACTAGTATTTAACACAACTAAATTTATTTTTAAAAATTTTAGTAAACTCTGAAGCTCGCTTTAAAAAATAGAATTTGTGGTGTCTGACCCAGCAGAACTCCCAAGATTTTTAGACCCCCTCATCTCTACTAAAGTTAAGCCAAATGGCATAGGACTCATAGCGTCCCGGAACGCTCAGTAGTGAGCGTCCGTTTAAATCAGGGGTGTCATTCATACGGCCCGCTGGATGAGTTTTGAAAATAAAAAAATTAGGGCTGGGACTTTAACGCGTTTATTATGATGCACGTTAAAAAAATAACGCAATTTGCGTTTGAAGCAAGGCTGAGCTTGTCAGCATCATTTCCTGCTGTCCAGACACTCAAATCAGACCTGTGACGCACGCAGCCCGTGCCAAGGTCCTCCTTCGGAGGATCCACCCGCCCCACTCGCTTCACCTGTCTATGCGGTCGCTGTAAAACTCAGCCCTCCGCTCCGTCCTTTCACCACAAAAACCGAAAAGGATCGGCGGTGAAACTGCACGTCTCTAGCCTTATAGGTTTATTCCAGCCAGTGGAAACGGCAGGTCGCATCCAAAGTGCGTTTGTTGGATGCAGCGCGCCACTGAACTTGCCGTCCTCCTGCGCGCTGTGCCTGTCAACTTGACCAGTGATGAATCCTCCACATCTAGTCACAGCGTGAGGCCAGGGCTTCCGATCGCGTTACGCACAGAGATCAGTTCCCAAAATGGAGCGTTTGCGCTCTGTGCGTCCTGGTCCGCGCCTTTGGCTCGTTTCTGGCTCAACACTCGACAGGCACGCCAGCCACAGCATCGCTGAGCTGAAGCTGACCATTTTAAGTAGAGAGCTGGACGTCAGCTGGGCGCTGAAGTGAGCAGGGGTCAAGAAATCCCCTCGTTCACCTTTTCCCAGTTCTACAAGTCTGAAGCTATCCAGGAAGACAAATCACGCTTGTTATAGTTACACACACCAGTTTAATATACTTCTGCAGAAGGAGAGAGTTCTGTGGTTCCAGCCACTCTCTGAAGGTCAATCCTTCAGAGCATACACTTTATAGCATCACAGGGTAAGAAGGTGGGTTTTCCTATCCAATGAGGGGCGGTCCCTCATTGCTTACAATCTACGATAGCATCACAGAATAACAAGAATGTGGGTTCTACCAATCAGACAGATCACTGCTATCTCTTCAGGCCTGGCAACTCTCCGTCACCATGGCATCCTGCTCTGCTCCCAAGGCCAGGAGATCTCCTCCCCCAGGCCTGTTGTAAATCTCACACCAAACCTGATTAGACTGAAACTCTAAAGTATAATGTTTTACCCCTAGATTTGCTTTGCTCTATTCTACCGAAGTCCTAATACTAACTGAGTGTAGTTATTATGTTAGTGTAAATACTTATGTGAGTGTACAAACTATGTGAGGTTGCTCTACCATTACTTCCGTGATTTAGGATGCATAAATTAAAGTGTTGACCTCTGTATGTGTGAGTGCTCTCCTCTCCTGACCTAGATGTGTGCGTTTGTTCTATCTCCTGTGAGTGAGAGTGAACTATTCAGACTCCCAAATGTGTGAAGTGTTATCTTATTGTTCTTGATGTGAGTGAAGAACTTTGAGTTCTTTGTGATATTTCTGTAAGTGTTCCTAACTATTTCTGATTATCTAAGTGAATACATGAGTACACATAATAAACCCTTAATCAAATGGTTAAACATAACATGCAGTTCTTCCTGTGTGGTGATAAATACAATCAAACAGTGACCCAAAGTGATTACATATGATTATAAACCCAATATTATATAGATTAATACATGATCATACAGATAATGTGAAACATATAATAACTCATAAAAGGTGATTTACCCATAAATGTGATAAATGTGATTAGCTCAATAAAACAGTGACCCCAAGAATGGTTATAACCTGATTCTGTACACAACAATTCCCCCTTTAGATCCCATGTTATCACATGGGATCTTCAATATTCTTCCTCCGTCCTCAGAGAGAGATAGTGTATACGCCTAATAATCAAATTTAATCAACCTTTTACATCCACCCCACTAAGTATCTTCATCACACCAAATTACCCAAGTTCANAGATTGTCATTAATACTTTTATTCTCACTATTCATTCTACATTTTTCTCTGTTGATTATTTATCTCTATGACATTTATTACATTCTCTCATTGTTTAGTTATTTTATCCTTAATCATCTACTTTAGGGTTGTACATTTTCTAATTTTAGCAATCTGATATTATCCTCACACTTTTTATATTTGTCCCAATCCTATGTTTTAGTCTAATTAATCTGTCTGCAGTAATTTATAAGTTCTTTGAGCTGTTATCAATTTTAAATTTATAGTCTGTGACTTATAACTACTTCTCCTTCTAGGATTGGCTATATTCTTTTAGACCTTATATCTAATGATTTAATCACTATTCTACCCTCTATTTGCTCTTAATTTTAACCCCCACTCTAAGTATGTAAACACTTTAACATATTCATAACAAAACAAACCACCAACATGAACACTCTTCTTTTCAATCTTCACAACTCAGACACATTACCTCATTTTTGCAACATTACCCTTTTTCCTGTAAACACACATTTCTAGCATTAACCCATTCAGTAACTAAATCTCACACACCCTCATTTCCTCAGTCAGACATAACACACGCACATTCACACGCATCTATTCACCTGCACACAAACTCTCACACAACCTTTCCCATGCAGCCTCACGCACGCACACACACTCACATCCCATCCAATGACCCCCACAGCCATTAACACCTGTTGTTTATCTTATTACCTGAGGGTCTCCGCACCCTTGGCTCGTCCATCTACCTCTACCTGATGTTACCCCACAAAGCTATAGCCTTCAGAAGATTATCAGTTAATCACACAGGATATAACAGTAGGCACCTGATTCTCCTTGGGACTTTTCTCAAAGACCTATAAAGGAATGAAAGGTTAAACCAGGTGTCCCCCTTTTCCTCCCGACCGGGCAGCATGCGTGGTTCTGATGATGTGATGAGGTCCAGTCGAGGAAGGTCCCTCCGTTACCGTTGGTGACCTCCTGCTGGATCCAGAAGTCCTGGTCTCGGGTTCTGATGGTCCACTGCCGCACCTGAAAACCTGCCTGCCTTTCAGATGTTAACCCTTTAGTTCTACATCCTACTTCAAAACTAGTTGTTGATTATTATTTTTAATTTTATGCTTTATCATCTACAGGAGGGCATTATTCAATTTGGATTAATTTAGCCATGTCTAAACATTAACCTGGGGAGGAAGGAACGTTACCTGTTTTCTTTTAAAGGACTTAAAGGCCAAGGTCTGATAATCTATTTTAAATATTAGTCTGTACACCCTGTCCGCAAATGTTCTACGATAATTTCCAAACACTAAGATAATAAATGAGGCGCCTCTTAATCTTCTGACTTACTGGGAGATTATGTTAGTTCAATGTGTTTTGTTTCAGAGACCTTCTAATCGGTGATGGCGCCTCCTTAAAATGAACGGTACTTCAGCTGTTCTTCAGTTTGTTTGTTTTTTGCACGCTTTCTGACCTCACTGATATCTTTTTACTCTGTCTCGTTAACTTTCTAGATCTTCCTGGTTCTGATTTGATTCAATGTCACCTTTTAGACTCGTATGGGTCCTAAAATATCCTTTAACTTTTACCATTCCTCCTCATAGACTACACGTTAATGTGTCGGACTCACTACCTATACAATCTTTTTAACATAAATATCTATAGTGTACATTAACTCTCATCGTAACCCTTAGGTTCCATCAGACACAAACAGACACACAAAGACACTCACCTTCACACACAGACAACTACACAGTTACATTCACACACAGACAACTACACAGTTACATTCACACACAGACAACTACACAGTTACATTCACACACCCACACCTAAACTCAGACATTCATGCACAAACACAGTTATGATCTCCAGCACATCCAGTAATTTTATTTTAATGAAGTAATCCTGATTTATGAATTAAACAACCTCTTATTCTATTTTGGATTATCTTTTATTTTCAGTGCCTGTCAATATTACAGTAGTCAAATTATCTCTTAATTCTGCTGGATATAGTTTGAATTTACTTGTGGACTGATTTTAATGCTCACCACTTCTCTTACACTCTGAGGCTGTTGATTTGTTTTGAATACTATCTTTTTCTGCTCTTCTTTATGCTACAAATACTTACTTATGTTCTCTTGTTGGTGTTTTAACCCTTACTATTTGTACTTCAATCATTATGTGTTTTGAGGATATTCTTTATTCTATTTTATTATTTTAATTTGTTTCTTATATTCTTTTGTTTTGTCTAAAAATGTTATTCTGTCCTTCAATATTTTCATTTCTTTTCAGTCTTTTATCTTTATCCTGATGCTTTTGGTTCTTTGTCTTTTAATCATGTTTTATTCTGCTTTTTGTGAAGCCCTTTTTGATTTATGTCTTGGAAAGGTGCTATAGAAATAAACTTTAGTACTTTACCTAGAATAATTTGAAGCATTTTATGCATTAAATCTCTAAACCTTAACACCTTCCATATTTTGTCACCTGATTAATGATAACTCTTTGCATTTTCAGTTCGTCCTAAATTTTAGTCTCCTTACTTTGTACAGGATTTAATAAAATGAGTTTTGGGCTTTTATTCTAGTTAACCAGATTCTATAGTCTCTAATTTGTTAGTTATTTTTGTTCCGTATTTCTTTGTGTTAATCTTATTGATCTAGTTTGCTTAAGGTTGAGGTAGCCAATTGAAAAATACCTATTTAGGCCTAATTAGTCTCTAATTTATACTAATGTTAGATGTAGAGGGTACCCTGAGGCTTTGAAGTCACTAGGGATTTTACTACTGGGCCTGATTTGATTTATTTTGGATTCTAGAGGAGCAAACTAACATTAACACATTTAATTTAACTTTTAAGTCACATCAATTCTGTTCATCTATTTATTTTCTCAAAGAAGCATTTAAATTACTTTGAAACCTTTCAGTGGATACCCCATTTTTTTAGTATTTTAACGTTTGCTCTGTTTTAACATTAGTTCCATAACTTTCTACAAATTCTTCACACATTTCAACCTTCTCAAACAACATCAAACTCCTCTGTCTGCTTTTTACCCATGCTTAACACTCCACAACAACACTTCTGTTCAATAACTCCTCTCTGCCTCATTTCTCTTCAACCACAAGTATCTCAACAGACACAGAGAGCGGAGCAGCCACCCTCTGCTCCCGTCTCTCTCTCTCTCAACTCCTCAGACGTTCACAGATCAACTTCTCTTTTCATTTTTTCAGCTGGAAGCACACTCAGAGCCTCCAGCGGCTCCCTCTTAAAGGGACCGGACTCAGAAGTCCGGTTCCCCGACACAGTTACATCTCCGTCCGTTACATTACCTGCCTACCCCAGTCACCGGCCTGATTTGGTCCCTACCGACCTCTCGGCTTGTGACATCATCACTGTGTCCACTTACTCGCCTCCGCACTGACTCTACAGCCGGGACTTTTCTACAGCCAGTGTAGGTTCCGACCGGACTGTGAGGGCGGGATTTCTGTGGACAGACACCGGTTACTGTTCTTACCTCGGACTGCATACACACATCATTCACTCTCCATTCATACTCACTGCACCTCGGGGTCCTCCAGCCCTGACGGCTGCCATGATCCAATTAGCTCTCCGATCCTCGATCAGCTGCTGGTCTCCTCACTGGACACAACAGCGGGTCTGCTACCTCCCAGAAACCTCTGTTTCTTTCTTTTTCCAGTACCTGCTCCCTCACAGGCCTCCATCGTGTGCTTCCCTGAGCCACGTGTACCAAGTCGTCCGCCATTTTACCTGACCTGCCTAACCCAGTCAGAGGCCTGATCTAAAATCACTGTGTCCACTTAATCAATTTCTCACACAGCCTGAGGTCGTTTACACCTAGGAAGGTCTCAACCAGACCGTGAAGTCGTTTTTGGGTGGACAGACACCTCTGACAGTAATTACCTGGACGACACACCCGCACTCTCAGACACTCACCAGTCACTCACCACTTTTACTCACACGTCGTTTTGGGCGTCTCACTCCCCACGGGGATAGTAACCCGAGCACTCCGACCCTGTCGGCAATCAGTCCCGTCGAACCGAAAGNTGGGAATCAAACCTGCAACTGTCTTGAAAACAACCCTCAGATTAAGAGTCTCCTGCTCTCCTGACTGAACTAGTCAGGTCTTTGTTGACTAGTCAAACGTCAGAGACTTGGTAGAAAACACTGATTGATCTTGAAGTTGGATCCTGTCCTAATAGAAACATTGTGGATGAACTAATGACTTCTGAATCCTCCACATTGTGTCAGGATGGTTGAGTGGTCAAAGACAGCAGACTCATGGTTTCACTTCTCACTTCCTGCAGAGAGTTCTGGTCTCCAGGTGGAGGTCTGGGTTCACATCCTGACTCTGTCCTCCTCACAGAGACCTAAAGTTACTGGTGGAGCTGCATCAAGATTGTGTTTCTTTAGGAGAGGAGTCACCACTGAGTTATAAAATGAGAGGAACACAGCCTTGACTCAGTGAGTTGTTGATGACGGTCCAGAGAGATGGACCCATGCAGGTCAGAGACCCAACTAAGACAGAGGGAGGAAACATCTGATGGACATGATGAGAGCTTCATCTGACTGGTTACTGAAGTCCAGTCTGTCAGCACCCGACCACTTCCAGGTGCACCATGCTCCCGGGGCACACCTGTGGTGGGGCCGGCCGTCCCTGCAGCCTCGTTTTCAGGACTCAGGAATCTCCTCTCCACTGGCTGCTTCCAGCTGAGTCCCTGGAGACACAATAGAGATCATTCACTGCTGTTTTTACAAGTCTCTGGTTTAAACATAGAATCAAATCCATCAACCAGATTTATACTTGACTGTTCTCCTCTGGCTGCTTGGTGTCTGCCTCCTTCTCCACCACAATGCCACGCACACATGCAGGTCTGAGTAGAGCGGATATTATTGATACAGAGAATGTGGAGCTGGATGAGAGGGAGGTTCAGGACAGGAGGTCCAGAGAGGGAGGTTCAGGACAGGAGGTCCAGAGAGGGAGGTTCAGGACAGGAGGTCCAGAGAGAGAGGATCAGGACAGGAGGTCCAGAGAGAGAGGATCAGGACAGGAGGTCCAGAGAGGGAGGTTCTGGACAGGAGGTCCAGAGAGGGAGGATCAGGACAGGAGGTCCAGAGAGGGAGGTTCAGGACAGGAGGTCCAGAGAGAGAGGTTCAGGACAGGAGGTCCAGAGAGGGAGGTTCTGGACAGGAGGTCCAGAGAGGGAGGATCAGGACAGGATGTCCAGAGAGGTAGGATCAGGACAGGAGGTCCAGAGAGGGAGNATTCTCCTGGGTGGAGACTCCGGACCCTATCCCCGCCCCCTTTTCCACCCTCGTTACGCACTTCGCCGAAGTCTGCATCGGAGCGGACTTCAGCCAAGGGTATTACCCATAAGTCATTGCTGCATTCGAATCTCGCGAGAAGGTAGCGGGTCCTCCACTTTATTTAGCTCTAAATGATTTTTTTAAATTTTATTATTAACAAATTCAACAGAGCTCTAAATGATTACTTGTTGCTGTTTCAAAAATTATTTTGAGCAGCAAAACAGCAGAAACAGCAACTGGCTGCACCATTTTGAACAGTAACACAAAAATAAATGGGTTAACAGGATAACAAATAGCAAATACATACAAAGCTTTTAAAGTGGCCTATTCTCCCCAAAGTTAAAGAAATGTCATTTAAAATCATGAAAGGATTCTACCCAGCAGCAGATCCAGGTCTGAGGTGGAGCCTTTCTGTGGATTCTGCTGTAAGGACGATGAAAGAACTGATCATCTTTTGTTTCTCCTCAAACTCTGGCTAAACTCTGTCAGAACCTGGTGGATTGGATGAGAATAAAAATAGAAGAAATGACAGCAGTACAGATTTTATACATCAGTTTGTCAAAAGATCTTTTTATGTTATGTAATATTGTAATATGGGTAAATATCATATTCATAAATGAAAAACAAGAAACCTCCATAAATAATTTAAACATTGAATTCATTCATCACATCTCTGGTGTTTATGAAAAATCCATTAAAGGATAAAGTCTAAAAAATATTTGTCTTTTTAAGTAATGTGTGTTACATTAGATCAGTAAATCCTTCTATATTCACATGTTGATGCTCAAACAGTTTATACCAGCTGACAGACCTTGTAATGCTTGTTCTAGGTTCTATTTTGTTGTATTGAACAGTTGTTGCCTCCCATTGAGAGTTTGGACTTTTTTTGGTGTAAATAAAGGTTTGGACAAAAACCTCATTTGAAGCCGCGGAGACACGTGACCTGATCGCTGTCCCAAATGCTGCAATTAAGTGCGCACTTGTTCACTACGCACTCGAACCCTTCTGTGCACTTCTACCAAGTGCACTTCACTGAAGACCGTAGGGTGGAAGTGCGAGTATTGAGACAGGGCCAAGCTTTGAATAGAGAGTGGGCGGGGTTATCAGCAGTGACGGCTGGTGATTTTTTTTTGGGTGGGGCGCATTTTTCAGATGCGTGAAAAATCACATCTCAGCACTAGAGCAGGGAATGAAGCAAAATATTTTCATCTGACTGAAAATGTTGCTGGTAAAAATCCCTCCCACCAATTCACTACAGATGTGGAGCAGTTAGGTCACACACAGTTTGGTCCTATTTACACCCATCAAACAGTAAAGAAACCATAAGGTCTTCATAAGGAGAGCTGATAATAATATAAATATAATTAGAAACAAAGAACCATTAAAAAACTATAAACTATAATAAAAATAACAAGGGTCCCAGAATGGAGCCTTGAGGTACGCCACACTGAGGAGGTAGGGTAGAGGATTCTGATCCATTATAGTTAACAGATTGATACCTGTCAGTCAGATAACTAATGAACCAGTCTAATGATCTGTGACGTAAACCAAGATGTGAACGTTTTTTCAATAGAATATTATGGTTAACGCTATCAAAAGCCTTTGAGAGATCCAGGAAAATAGTTACTATATAATGAGATATAATATCTTGAACTTTATATATTTCAGTCAAAAATGACCAAGTGCCATATCAGTAGGATGTTGTTTCATAAAACGTTCTGATGTGTATATAAATATTATTTTTCTCCAGATATTGAATTCATCTCTTATAGACGAGTTTTTCCAGAACTTTAGAGGGTTGGTCAAACTGAAATTGGTCTAGTTGTTGAAAATGACAGGGCCATCTTCTTTATAGACTGCTGTGATTGTTGCTCTTTTTATTTCTATGGAAAAACCCCATTATCTAAGGAAAGACTGACACTATGAACTAAAGGTTTAATTATATAAGGGTGAATTAATGTAACATTTTAATGTCTAATGAGCAAACTGTCAGAGAGCACCGCTCCAAAAGTGAAAGTGAAACTTAGAG
>SSNR01000246.1:987875-1000214 GCA_006937965.1 Callopanchax toddi | reverse complement strand
GACCATTTTAAGTAGAGAGCTGGACGTCAGCTGGGCGCTGAAGTGAGCAGGGGTCAAGAAATCCCCTCGTTCACCTTTTCCCAGTTCTACAAGTCTGAAGCTATCCAGGAAGACAAATCACGCTTGTTATAGTTACACACACCAGTTTAATATACTTCTGCAGAAGGAGAGAGTTCTGTGGTTCCAGCCACTCTCTGAAGGTCAGTCCTTCAGAGCATACACTTTATAGCATCACAGGGTAAGAAGGTGGGTTTTCCTATCCAATGAGGGGCGGTCCCTCATTGCTTACAATCTACGATAGCATCACAGAATAACAAGAATGTGGGTTCTACCAATCAGACAGATCACTGCTATCTCTTCAGGCCTGGCAACTCTCCGTCACCATGGCATCCTGCTCTGCTCCCAAGGCCAGGAGATCTCCTCCCCCAGGCCTGTTGTAGATCTCACACCAAACCTGATTAGACTGAAACTCTAAAGTATAATGTTTTACCCCTAGATTTGCTTTGCTCTATTCTACCGAAGTCCTAATACTAACTGAGTGTAGTTATTATGTTAGTGTAAATACTTATGTGAGTGTACAAACTATGTGAGGTTGCTCTACCATTACTTCCGTGATTTAGGATGCATAATTTAAAGTGTTGACCTCTGTATGTGTGAGTGCTCTCCTTTCCTGACCTAGATGTGTGCGTTTGTTCTATCTCCTGTGAGTGAGAGTGAACTATTCAGACTCCCAAATGTGTGAAGTGTTATCTTATTGTTCTTGATGTGAGTGAAGAACTTTGAGTTCTTTGTGATATTTCTGTAAGTGTTCCTAACTATTTCTGATTATCTAAGTGAATACATGAGTACACATAATAAACCCTTAATCAAATGGTTAAACATAACATGCAGTTCTTCCTGTGTGGTGATAAATACAATCAAACAGTGACCCAAAGTGATTACATATGATTATAAACCCAATATTATATAGATTAATACATGATCATACAGATAATGTGAAACATATAATAACTCATAAAAGGTGATTTACCCATAAATGTGATAAATGTGATTAGCTCAATAAAACAGTGACCCCAAGAATGGTTATAACCTGATTCTGTACACAACAGCGCACAGATCACCGTCCTGCCACTGAGGAACAAAGACCTGAATGGGTTTAGATCCAGATCTGGGTTTTCCCTCAGACCTGGTCTAAATGAAACCATGGTGAAACTGATGGAGTCCAGTCAGCATCACCTGGATTTACTGGTTTTATTCAGTTTTAGATGAAACACTGAGTTCCTCAAACCCAGACCCTAACCCTATTTGAAAAGATAAACCAGTACCAAACCCACACTGGTCTATGAACAACAGAGACCCTCATTGAAAACGAGGCAGAGCCTCCAGACCAGACCGTGGGTCAGTTTGAACACTGCAAAAAATGATTCTCTCATCCAGGGTGTTTCCACATGTTGGAAATATTTTATTATTAATATTTTAAGACAATAAAAGTTTTGTGTACTTCTGCACAGTTGTCTTAAGAAATATTTGTTTATCTTGTGTTTTGTAAAAGAGTTTTGAATAAATGTGAAGATTTTCAAAAGTACTTGTAATTTTTCTTGCATGAAAATAAGGAGAAAAACATGCACTTGTTATTTATAGGTAATTATTTTAGGATTGTACTGGTCCGGCCCACTTGACATCTAATTTGTCTGCATGTGAACCATAATGAGTTGGACACCCCTGGTAGTGGTCAGTGAGCTCACGTCCACAACACCTCCGTGTTTGGGTTTAACCGGCATAGATATACAAATGTAGACGCCTCATTAAGCGCTGGAACCATTATCGAGGGCGTAAAGAGGCATCTGTGCATACATATGTCTATGTTCTCGTCTGCCGCTCTTCACAATGCGCAGGCGCAGACTGACCAAGCGAACAGTGACAACCGGTCAACCGCGCATGCGTCGTCTAGCTGCTGTTGCCGTGTTTATTAGCTTAAACAAATGATGAGAGATTGAAGGTTTCATTTTCTGTTTGGCTTTTTTGATAATTAAAGCAATGGAAATTAATTTTGAAATTGTAATAATTTTATGTACGTAGACAACATTTAATTTAATTTGATTATATATGAGATTTGAGCTGAGCTCCATCCCTTTCAATTTGCATTATGATGCATAGAGAGAGGGGAACGTCTTTTTACTGAGCTATATTTACACTCAGGAATCTCAACATTTCATGTTCCGACCTCCATTAAAGAGAGTACCACCACTTCTTGTTGTCCACTTCAAGCACTGACTAAAACATGATGACAGAGCCCTGCATGCTGTAACATGGATAATAAATTAAACAGGAGAGAAATAAAGTCATTTTAAGGCAGATTTAATCCATTACAGATAAACTGGATGCTACAATCACTTTTTGACAGGTGAAAAAAATCAGTTTGAAGTGATTTGATGTGGTAAAAAAAAAAAAAGAGAGTTAATCAGGTCACCTGTAAACTAAATCTAATCCTTTATTGTCAGGTGACCAGATGAAGGTTTCTACAATAAAACCATTAAAACAGAGTGAGCCTTAAACAGCTGCAGTCCTGACAGATCAATATGCAGTGGCGGCTGGTGAAATTTTTTTTGGGTGGGGCGCATTTTTGCTAGTCAGTTTTCAGATGCGCAAAAAATAAATAAAAATCACATATCACCACTAGGGCAGGGAATGATGCAAAATATTTTCATCTGACTGAATATTTTGCTGGTAAAAATCCCTACCACCAGTTCTCTAGAAATGTGGTGCTGTTCGGTCTAATAGGCTTTATGCACAGAGTACTTAGTAGAACTTCCGGTTTAAAATTAACTCGTGGGACCATTTCCGGTTCCATTTGAAACGTGAAGATTTCCAGAGTTAGAGTGCATTTCCAGCTTAAGATATTGTTTATAATCAAAACGAGTAATAGTATAGTATAGTACAGTATGATATATATATATATTATAGCACTAAGAAAAGAAGCCATCATATAAGTATCAGCGACAGAAAGCCTCGACAGCTGAACACTGCTGTGTTCCGTTGTGTACCGCATCAGCTGAATATAATTCATCAGTCCGTTTCCACACATTTCCACTGAATAAATAACTACAAAAAGGAAGAATTGTGAACTTATGAAGAGAAAACGTGATCATTTCTAACCACACCGTGTCTGCAGTCGACACTTTGCAGCACAGTAAAGAGCCGAGTGGACGAGGCTAAAGGAGGAGGCTAAAGGAGGGGGCGCGGCGCCGTTCGTGTGTAATTTCACTGGAACAGCTATTCTTTTGGTGAATGAAGACTTGGTGGTTGATAACGTACAGCTAGACCAGAGAAAGTTGAAAGTTGTGAAGCAGTTGGAGCCCACGATCACGGCTATATAGATTTGTCTCACTGTTTTTTGATGATGGAAGCTACGAGCGAACGCCGTTAGCTTACCTTCAATTTCATGAATAAAGCTGGTTATATACAGCTTAAAGTCCTTCACCCGCTTGCTCACAGACGTCTCTGTGTGTTTTTCAAAAATCTGGTGGACATCGTCTACCGTGATGCGTGGGAGGTCTTGAAGAAAACGGGTAAAAAAAATCCATTTTGTCCAGTTTGTGTGGGAACAGCATTGAATCGGAAGGGAGGGGCAGCGTCTATCGCATATGTGTCAAACACAAGGCCCGCGGGCCAAATGTGGCCCGCCACGTCATTTAATGTGGCCCGCGAGAGCTTAAAAGGTCTGAGTATTCAGAAATAAATAGGTAAAAAGCGTATTTTGACCAAAAACTACATTTCCCACAATGCATGTCAATTGTGTTACCCGCGACTTGACGGCTTACCGCCACTACAGGGCAGGGTGCACACAAGCAGTAGGCTGGTCCTCATGAGAACCGGATTTCGAACGCGCTTTTGCGGACCAGCGCTGTGCGGTCCCGATGGGAGACCCCTCGATCTGACGAACTTCACATCCTGTTGCAGCTCAGTGAATGAGCGCTCACATGACCTCTGAAGCTAGTGGACACACACGGTAGGACCTCCACTCCGACACACACACACTGTAAACCCGGATAAGTTCAGTGAACTCAAAATTTATGAGGAAACCGATTACATACCGTATTTGCTCGCATATAAGACGAGGTTTTTTTCATTGAAAATAATTTGAAAAAGGGGGGGTCGTCTTATTGTCGCGCCCTAGTTTTTCCAGCGGAGGGCGCAGGCTTTTTGGTCAAAGCGGCAGGAAGCAGCTCAGACCGCGAGCGGTTCCAGAGGTCCGGGCCTGGCCTAGTTCAAAGTTACAGGTTTACTAGTACTGAGGATTAAAATGTCCAGACCCAGCTGGTGCTTTCAGCAGCAGACTGTACAGGTGAGGGCTCGCGTCGCTCGCTCGATTCACACGCGCATTCTCCCTCAGAACCTCATCCGTCTCACCGTTCTTTATATGCACCCGACACACACACCTACACACTCCCTCACACATACAGCGGGTTTGTATGTGTGTCTGCGCAATAATTGTGCAACAGCGGGTTTGTGTGTGCACGCGATCATGGCGCAACAGTGGGTTTGTGTGTGTGTGTCTGCACGATCATGGCGCAACAGTGGGTTTGTGTGTGTGTACGATCATGACGCAACAGTGGGTTTGTGTGTGTGTACGATCATGACGCAACAGTGGGTTTGTGTGTCTGCACGATCATGGCGCAACAGTGGGTTTGTGTGTGCGCGCGATCATGGCGCAAAAGCGGGTTTGTGTGTGTGTGCGTGCAATAATTGCGTAACAGCGGGTTTGTGTGCGCGCGATCATGGCACAGCAGCCGGTTTGTGTGTCTGTTCGTTCATGGCGCAGCTGTGTGTGTGTGTGTGTGTCTGTGCATTTTGCCGCAGCAGCGTGTGTGTGTAAACAAGCTTCCCCTACATGAAAACTCCATCTCAGCTCCACAACTGGATGTGAAGTTCATCAGTGTCTGATGATCGCGAAGTTGCACAATCTGACCGTGAAAGCTCCTGTCAGCAAAGGTGCGTTCGGGCAGAGAGATCAGTACGGTGGACTGGTGGACTAGTTGTGTGCACCACTGTTAATAAGCAAATATTAAAGCAGTCTGGAATTATTAGTAGCATTAGTTAAATTATTTTCTCAAAATTTCAATAAAAATTGTTTCTTTAAAAAGTGAATTTAGTCTTTTTTTCTGAAGATTAGTCTTGAAAAGGGGGGGTCGTCTTATAATCAGGGTCGTCCTATATTCGGGCAAATACGGTAATAATTTTAAGTTAACTTACTTATAAAATTTAAGTTAATCTCAACTTAAAAAATGTGAATTGAATTAAATCAAAGCATTTAACTACCTCCAACTTATAACTTATTAGTTAACCAACTTAAAAAATGTGAATTGAATTAAATCAAAGCATTTAACTACCTCCAACTTATACAGTTTTATTTGAGTAAACTTGCATATTTTGATTTATTTTTACTTTTATAACTCAAATATTATAATTTATATAAAATAAATCAGTGCACTCCAACCCTGGTCCTCAAGATTTTGTATCCAGCATGTTTTAGTTTCCCTGCTCCAACACAAATTCAATGGTCATCTAACTCTGCAGAAGCCTGTTAATCACTACTGATTCAAATCTGGTGTGTTGGAGCAGGGAAGCATCTAGGGAACACAGCTGCTTAAAATGAAGACTTCCTGTTGAATCTGTCTCTGAAATAGTTACTGAGTGCAGGTTTTACTACTGTAGGTAAAATAGGTGTTTAACAACTTGTTAAATGCGCCAGAATGCAGGAAATGGCGTCTACGACAAAGATTTTGTTTCTTTGGGGAAGTGTCCCCCCCACATGTTTTATGCTTCTGACGCCCCTGAGGTTACTTGGTCATCTGAAGGTTCGTTATTCTCCAAAACATCTTTAGATCAACTGTTTATTTACAGTAAAGACCAAAGCCACCATCACACTGGAGCATTAGAACCTGTCTGTGAACCTCTAGTCTACATAGCATGAAGCTGTTTAGTTTGTTTCAACTAAGCAGTGTCTGATTTACTGTGCTACTGTTGCTCTGGTCAGAGGGCTACTTTCTATTTCTAGAGACTCTCCTCACTTTGGATTTTCTCTCTTCCACTCTCACTGAGGTCTGTGGACTCATTTCAAAAGAAGTAAAAGGGACCTTCGGTAAGGCGCCACATGGAGTAGACGTGTTGTTGCTCGGCTCTGCTCAACTCTTTGTAAAATTACGTTTCTAGCCTTTCCAACACCACCAGCCTGGCATATATTTGTTCAGGTTTTTAATCATTTTTCTATATAGCGTACTCTTATGGCTTCCAAAATATGGAAAGCCGTTTTAATCAAATTTAAATACATAAATAAATAAATAAATAAATAAATAAATAAATAAATAAATAAATACTGTTATAATTAAATAATTAATAAATACTTCATGAAATAAATAAATATTCCCCTTAAATAAATAAAATAATGCTGTTACTGATACATAATTAATATATATTCCATTAAATAAATTAATGTCCTCTTGAAATAAAAAATTTTTCTGAAAATAATATATAATTAAGGTTTTTTTTTCTCAATTTAGTTTATTTCTTTATTTTTGTATTTATTTCCATATTTATTTATTTCTGTATTTAATTCTTTCTATCTTTATTTCATAATGGTCTTTTATTTTGTGACACTTTTTTGTAAAGCTATTTTATTTATTTCAGGGACTTTTATTTTGTAACTCCATTTTTTTTCCCCAACTCCTTTTACATTTCTTAAAGCGGCTCTCTGGAGCATTTTTCTCTGTATCAAAGTTTTCTAAATGTTCTAAATGATATTTCAGGTCTAAACTATGATCTATGGGTTGAGTTCCACAACATCTGTCATTCTGATGAAGACCCTCCTTCCTCCTAGAGACCCCTTTCCATTATTTCTTGCCGCCGACATTTTTCAGCCAATGAAATTCAAATGTCTGCATTCTCTCAACATGCACGCGCATCGACCAAACCTGTACCAGTAGGGGGCGCTGTCGTACAGGACGCTCCGTGTGTTTCTCTGCCGTCTCAGCCTCACAGCTCATTTCTACTAAAAACCTACCCATTCTCCAGCTAAAGATGGATTTATTTTTATTTTTAAACCTTTCACCTCACAGAATGGCAAGGCTTGACAGGATTACGTGTTTATTTTGGTCAGAAAGTTCATCCAGGGCCGAGTCAAGTTCAGTTTCAGAGTCCAGCAGCAGCTCTCTGCTAACAGAGCTAATATCAGAAGCAGCAGGGACAGAGAGGGCTCATCAGACCCTCGTAGTGTTGGAATAAGATTGTGAACTGTGAGTGATTAAACCCTACACATTGAGCTGTACAGTTCATGCCCGCAACGTATATGCGCGGTGTGCACGCGCGCACACGCGACCGGACGCGCGTGTCGAGATGTTTTGAGGAGGAGCCTTTGGACGTTAGATTCAAAAACTGCTCTCTTGCTGAAATCCTCCAGAATGCTGCTTTAAGACACTTTTGACTGAGGGGGCGGAGTTTTCTCTGTGTGACGGGCCAGCCTCCTCCTCCTCCTGGTTGCGGCGAGCTGCGTCTGACTCCTGGACTTTCAGCGTAAACAAACAGAAACGTGCTTTCAGTGGCCCGGTTACTCACCGGTAAACATTAACGGGACTTTTAATTTGACCTCTCAACGTACTTTTAAACTAATTGAGGTGCATAACGGAACGTTTTTGGAACTTCTTCCGATGTTACTATGAGATGAATTATGGCGTTTATTCGGTTCCAAAAGTCGGGCACGCGCATTTTGAGCGCGCTCACAGCACACCGAGCGCGCACACTAAACATCGCGCGTGCAAACGGGAGACGCGAGAGGAAAGTTGGGACTTGCGAGTGAAAAATGACATCGTGAGAGTGCATTTGTGCACTGAGAGCGAGCACACAGTATCTGTGAGCACTGACAATCAAACACAGCGCGCACGTAAAGCCATCGAGCACACGGCAGCGACGAGCCTGCGCTCGTCTCTCTCACTGCGCGCTCAGTTCATTTGTCTGCTCGCTGTCTGTAGAAGACTTTTGAGACTCTGGAGGCGGGACCTGAGGCTGCTGAGCTGTGTCCTCTGATTGGTCAGTTTATGAACTCTACACCCCCTCCCTCCCTGGTCAGTACTCCGGTCTTACTGTGGATTTTATAAGAGAAAAGTAGCTTCAAAATATGACTCAAGTTACCACTAGCGACATTAATCGCCATTAGCCTCTTCTTGGTGATTTATGAGAACAAATCTGGGTAAACTGGTATAGATAGTTGAAGTTGTCACTCAGAAATATTAAACACACATATGCTGGTGAAGGTTCTCGGTCATCCAGGTCATGATAATCCAAAAAAGGGTTTTAAATATAAAGAACCAAATATTCCAGTTGCCTTTATTTAAAACCCTTTTTTGGATTAAACACACACACACACATATACATATATATATATGTGTGTGTGTGTGTGTGTGTATATATATATACATATATATATATATATGTGTATATATATATATATATATATAAATTAATTATCTTTTTTGTGATACTGAATAAATATGCACTAAGACAGATATATTTTTTACTTTATTTAAGTTAGGATACAACAATAAAAGTACATTTATTGCTCTGAAATGAAAAAAAAAAACAACAACAACAACCAGTGACAGGTTTTTTTTTTAAATAACATGAGTAAATAAAAAATATATACACAAATGTTTGTGTACACACACAGAATCAAATCATTTTATCAGGAAATACCATATCTGTAGAATATTGTAGCTGTTTGTTAGCCTTATTGTTACAGGAGGTAGATATTTTATATAATCATGCATTTCCTTTCTGAGGACACAGAAAAAGGTTTAGATTTACTTTGCATTTCTTAATATAAAATCTGGATATTAAAAAGTTGAATACAAAGTAATAATGGTTCTGTTTTTTCCATCTATAATGAATGAAATGACATCCTTAAAAATTTTGAACAATTTCCATCAATGTTGTTGTCCAAAATAACTCCTCGCCACATTTTACCACTGTGTTCACATGTGGACCTAAACAGATGAAGGGATGTCTCTGGATGCATGTTACTAAAAGTACATGCATTTTCAATATATCTATCTTTTAATTTAGCAAGAAATTACTTTACTGGATAACACTGATCAAGAATCGTAAAGGTGACAGTTATTAGGAATACGTTGCAAATGCTTCTTTTATATTTGAAGGCTAAAGATGAAAACGTTCCAACAGAAGTGTCAGGATGAAGCAGAGGCAGCAGCGTAGCAGAACATGAAGGGTGAAGCTCTGTCACCAGATCACCTGTAGGAGGAGCATAGGAAACAATCACATACTGTTTGGGGCTCACTGGCATCTTTAAGATATTCTTATTGACTTATCAATATGATGTCATTCTTGAACTAATTTAAAAAAAAAATCATTTATTTTGTAAATCACATCCTGTTTGTTCCAAATGACAAATTTAGTTTGAGAGAAAAAAGTTTGCAAATAAGAGACGAGGGCAATAATGTTTATAGGACAGTTTGAGAAAGAAACTGGGATCCGCTCAATACCATAATTACTGTAATAGTTACTATTATAATTAGTATAATTACACAGAATAAAACACATTTTAAGTCACCAATTTGATTAAACTTAATTAGGAATAAAATGCCAAAATGAGGAGAGATTTTTTACACTATGTTTTACCTAATCAATCTTGAACATATTTAATGAACTGAAGTCAAAATAATAAAGTCCTCCCTTGTTAGAGGTGTTCATTAGGACAGACGTTCTAACGTGGGTTTTGTTCATTAGGACAGACGTTCTAACGTGGGTTTTGTTCATTAGGACAGACGTTCTAACGTGGGTTTTGTTCTTAAACTTACAGAGCATGTGATCGGTGTCTTTATGGTGTTTTGTCCACATCTATTCAGACAGCAGTGTGAGAGAGTGTGGAGATGTCCTCTGCTTTAGAATGTGGTATTCTACCCCTTATAGACGAGTGTCTTTGAATCCATAAATTCAGTTTTTTTTTTCATTTTACACAAAATTAGGTAAAAGTTTGAGACACACCAAATGTTCTCATTTTTATGATGACTGTTCTCAGATAGTAAACTCAAACCTAGAACAGGAGATGTGCTCAGGCTTTATAAAAATAAAGAAAACATTCATCAGTTGAGGGTAACCAGTTTATCAATAACAAGCTGAATATAATTAGAGCTGTTACCTCATTAAACCAGATTGTGTTTAATTGATAACATTATCCAACCCTAAACCCAAACCACTAACACTAAGCCTCGCCTCTAATCAGGATTCATTTAGAATGTCTAAGATAGAAGCTGAAATTGTAAACATTGATTAAGAGTGATTCACCACCAATCATCAATAAGCAACTTCTTTGTAGGTTTAAGAATAAGAAATCATTTTTTGACATATTACACAAAATTCACTATTTTAATAACATGATGTGTTTGAAAGAAAGATTAGAATTTTGTGTATAGTAGTTAATGCATTAAATGCCCCGGGAAGACAAACCTTTTCAACTATTTCTACACATCCACAACAGGAGAATGAATGCAGGTTAATTCACAGCTTTAGAAAGTTCAGCTTTATTCTACAGCCTTGGCTCAGGAATGGCAGCGTTAAGGGGCTAAAGGACAGAAAGACTGAAAGACGAAGCAAAGCTTCAGCTAGAAACATAGATTTAATTATCCTTTATTATTTTTGTTGTAGAAATTTTAATTAAATCTTCACGTAAACAAATTATTGGTTAAAAAAAAACCTGTTTATTTAATAAAATGTAGTTATATATATATATATATATATATATATATATATATATATATATATACTGTATATATGTATGTATGTATCATATATATATAAACGTATATGATAGATATATTTATCCAACATACACTCATAACTTTTGCAAAACAGATTCAAAAGTTAAAAATGTCTTTATTCAGTTTTTTTACTGCTCACAATACAAACTATATAAGTGTAGTTTGAATTGTTTCAAAAGTAAGTGTTTGTTATTTATTTATTTGAATATGAACATTAAAATAAAAAAGGCTGCAAAAAGTCAGAGAAATTTCTGTCAAGACGGGGATTCGAACCCACAGCACGGTTGTAAGTCCAGTTTTGCAAGGTGTTGACGCGCTACATCTAAAGCTGCCATCTGATTGGCTGTAAGTGCGTTACACCTATAGACCCTGTGCACGTTAGCAAATGCTACTTCCGGTGGGAAGACTCCTGTGCAGTGTTTTATTTCCGGTTTGATATTCTCGCCTGGTCGCACCCTATTTATTGTCTTGTATTCCCGAAGAAGTCGACAAAATGAGTGGACTAAGCGGCGATTTACATTCTTCTAGATGTCTAGGGCATTTGCCTAATATTTCTGTTGATGATGTTCACCGACTTGTTGATAGTTTTTCCCTGCGCCAAAGAGCAAACGAGAGAAAGGCTTCACATTTTATATTTCGCAGGATTTATCTCATTTTGAAGGTAAGTCACAACCTTCCCCATCGTCAATACTTATAGTTTGAGACCCTTACCAACGTA
Organism: Callopanchax toddi; assembly: GCA_006937965.1. Taxonomy (NCBI): domain Eukaryota; kingdom Metazoa; phylum Chordata; class Actinopteri; order Cyprinodontiformes; family Nothobranchiidae; genus Callopanchax; species Callopanchax toddi. The sequence goes on along the minus strand of SSNR01000246.1, from coordinate 988,670 downwards.
AATTATTTGTGTATATGCTGTGGCTTTTTTACGGTTTGTTTACATGCTGTGTAATCCTCCGCTGACGGTCGCGGGTTGGAGAACCTGTTTAGAAGCTGCAGATCGCTCGGTTCCTATTCGATTGATCTAACACCGGGCCCATTTAGCACATAAATCCATAGGATTAGACACTAAATGAGTCCATCAGCCAGTCATCAGATAGAAATAAAAACTCTCAGAGTGGAGCGCAGCGCAGCAGCAGCTGAGGCACAGCTCTGTGCGCTTTGCGGGACTCTGTATAATATTAACGTTCATTATGATTTCATGAGAGAGAGAGATGAGGGTTCACAACCTTCCCCATCGTAAATCTTAATATGTAGCAGGGGTCCCGTTAACCGGAAATTTCCCGTATTTAACCGTTTTTTTTTTTATATATATACTTTGACGGAAAGATCTGAAGGGCGCCGGTCATTCTGACAGGTTTGCGCACGAGCCTGCCCGTCCATACCGTCATAGGAAATCACTGAATTGTCCCCTCTAATAATTCGAACCAAGGATGCAGAAATAGTGCAGCATCTCCACCAATACCTGCAGCCCAGACTGAGGTTCTGTGCTGCTGAGCGCAGACCTGTGATCCAGACGTCCTGCGCTCTGCAGCAGAAGAACACTGGTCCTTCATCAGGTGTCAGACCCGAACCGCTCAAACGCTCCTTTGAAATCCGTTGCTCAGTGCGCGATCAGATATGGATTAACTACACTTCCTGTTGTAATGCGCCCTCAGAGTAGCGTTCATAGGCTGTGGAGGCTTGTTGACAC
>SSNR01000246.1:945899-965913 GCA_006937965.1 Callopanchax toddi | reverse complement strand
CCCGCCGTGAAGACCCTCTTGGTAGCCCCGCTGGGAACGGGAAGCCCCTCTGGAGAGCATCGCGGCATGGATTTACTGTACCCCGCCAGCCAGGTGAGGGTCAGACACCTGAAGGAAATGCTCTCATGAAATCGCGGACCGGTACCGAACTACGACCCACCACGAACCGTACCAAACCTGGCATGGAAACGAGACTCAAGTCTCCCCGTTAGCTCCTGTTAGCTGCTGTGTGCTAACAGCGGTTCCGGTGAATGGATCGAAGTAACGGCGCCTGTTTAGAGTCACACTGAATGTTTTTCGTCGGTATGTGGGACTCCATCACATCCAGTCCTGGACTAGACCAGGACCACCGGGGTTTTTCGTCTCCAAACAGAAGTCACCGTACCGGTAAGGAAGCCGTCCCGTTGTTGACTCAGTGTCCTGACAGACTGGCGATTGGCATTCATAAACATAATAATTTAGCATTTTTTATTAAAATGAATACACACCGACTCGATTAAAGAGCGCTCTAACCTAAAACTAACAACTCATCGCCGACAGCGAGCAGGCAGCTGGCAGACTAGAGCGGTGCCAGTCTGAGATGTTAAAGTAGTTTAGCTTTAAAAAATCTACACAATGATTAAAACAAGCATCTGTTACACAAACTCCACACAACAAAGGGCTCAAATGATCATATTTATGGGATTATTGATCGTACAGAGTGTTAAATTATCCTACAAATACTTTATTTATCTACATCTGACAACACTGTAAGCAGCGCCACCTAGCTAGGAGCTCCCTTAGCTGACGTCACAGGTCCACATATGAAAAAAAAAGCGTTTTTAGAAGCTTTGCAAAAAGGGGCACTTTTGACTAGAAAAATGGTTTTAAAAAATGTATTGTAAAACAAAATACCCTCAATAAACATTTCAAATAGTATTTTTGGACAGAGTTTTATCAGAATAATAATAAAAAAAAGAACTTAATATATGCTCTTTAATAATTATCTACTAAAGTTACAGTATATATAAACTCATTTTTAAATTAACTTCCTTTTTCAATATTTCCAAAAATAAACACAGACACTAACTTAGACACTTTCATAATTTCTCAATATATTTGATTTGAAGCATCTTTTAAAAACATGAAGTGACTTTGATTTTTTCATTTCCATATTAAGGTTGTTCCATAATTTAACACCGTTCACTGAAATATTCCATTCCTTTGTCTTTGTTCTAAATCTAGGTTTATTAAAGATTTTATTTCCTTTCAATAAATAACTACTGACTCTTTTCACAAACATCTTCTGAATATTAGTTGGCAGAGTATCTGTACTAGCTTTGTACATGGTAAGTCATATTTTCCAATTTACCAAATCATGAAATTTTATTATTTTATATTTAATAAATAATGGGTTAGATGAATCTCTGTAATAACTATTATTTATAATTCTCAAAGCTCTTTTCTGCAAGATAAACAATGGTTGTGTGTATGTTTTATATGTGGATCCCCAGATTTCTGTACAGTAAGTTAAGTATGGTACAATCAATGACTTATACAATGTTAACAGACCAGAACTATTCCACAAAAACTTGACTCTATGAAGTACTGCCATGGCTTTGGCTATTTTTCCTTTTATATAATTAATGTGTGACTTCCAGGTCAAACCCTCTTCAAACATCACTCCCAAGAATTTAGTTTCTTTAACCCTTTTAATTTCCATTCCGTCTATTTTTAGTGATACCTCATTGTTTTTTTTGTCATTAAACAAGATAAAATTAGTCTTATTAAAATTTAGTGTTAATCTGTTAATGTCAAACCAGTCTTTAATTTTAATCAGTTTCTTATTTATCACTGTAGTTACCTCACTTATTTCTGATCCTGAATAAAACAACGTTGTATCATCAGCAAATGGGACAGTACCAAGAAGCTTAGATACATTTACAAAATCATTAATAAACAATATAAACAGTTTTGGTCCAAGGACCGACCCTTGTGGCACTCCACAATTAATGTCACCCAGTTCTGATTTGATATCATTTATTTGAACAAATTGTTTCCTATTTTCTAAATAACTTTTAACCCACTGATGAGCCACACCTCTTATTCCATACTGCTGTAGTTTCTGAAGTAACCTTGAATGATCAATGACATCAAATGCTTTTTGTAAATCAATAAAAATGCTAATGAAGTAGTCTCTATTGTCTATTGCTGTCGATATTTTGTCAGTCAGATCCATTATTGCCATTGCAGTTGAATGTTTGGCTCCCAATCCATCTCAACAGAAGCAGTGCATTCTGATGCCCAGACCATGCCCCGTGACAGGTATCGCTGGCTGAAAAAGACTTTCATCAGTCCCAGTACAGATTTTCTGGTCAGGATGTCAGTAATGATGTCCAATCCCTCTGCACACCACTGGAGTACTTTCAGAAGTTTGTTACAGAGGACATGACCAAGGCTCTGGCAGATGCTGCTGACAACGTGCTAAAGGCCAACACACTTTGCAGTAAGTGTAATGTTGGCCTCTGCTTTTCAGAGCAAAATAACTGCTTTTGGGATTACCATAATTGAATCAATCAAGGAATGAGACCAGAACATTTTGTTTTTCCCTTCACTATTTGTACATACAGTCTGGATCCTATTTTTTCCCCCTAATATGATACATCTTTTTTGTAATACATTTATTATATATATATATATTTTTTTATTATACTATTGTTAGTGTGCAGTGCACTATAGATATCTCTCTCTCTGTATGTGTGTATATACACACACACACATATATATATATATACACATACATACATATATATATATACTGTATATACACATACATATATACATACATACAGAGATGTATATTTATATATAATCTTGAACTAATAAGGAGAGTACCGGCAATTATTTTTTTCTACTTAAAGCACTGCGTCCAACCAGAACTTCTCTCACTATCTCGTAAACTTTAGAGTAAACCTAAAATGTTTAGAAATGGTAAGAGTTCAATCAACGGTTTCCAAAATGGTTTGAACTGGGTAAAAATGGTGGAAAAGCACCATTTTTTGTTCTGTGATGACTTGAAGTGACCCTGTTGGGATGCCTTTTACAGGTGTTGACTACAGGCCTCCCCACTACATCCAGCCCAGTGACAACCGCCTTCAGCCCTTCGATTTGAGGAGGCTCCTCATGAGAAACCACCTTCTAGCACATAGCGTGGTGACGTGGATGTGGCAGAACGAGCTCTGCGAAAATTTGTGCTCAACTTTGAGAAACTGTATGGTGCTGCTAATGCTTCTTTTAACGTGCATTTATTAATGCACTTGGCAGCAGGTGTGCGTAACTGGGGACCACTGTGGGCAACATCCACATTTCCATTTGAATCATTTAATGGAACTTTATTAAGGTTTTTCATGGGAACAACACATGTGCCCACAGTGAATAGATTCCTTAGGTGGAGGGGTCTCTCAAAAAAAAGCAGGGATTACAATGGCAAATGCTAATGACAGCATAAAGACATTGTTTGACAAACTTCAAAGTACCTCTAGCTTAAGAAAGAAATCAAAGGAGTTTCAACATAATGTCAGATGTTTTGGCTGCCCAAAGAAAAATCGCACATCTGTGTTGCAGAGGATGGCTATTGAAAGTTTAATAGGAGTGACAGTTCATTCAGGTTTGTTTTATGACCGTTTCATTTGTGGCAATGTGGTTTATCATTCATATAATACACCACTCTTAAAAAAAGAAATAATTCAGTTGTACAGTTAAACGATGGGACATTCTGTGACATTCTGTGAAGTTATGACCCTGGTGGCTTTTACATCTGATGATGGGGCCTCATCCACATCCATCAACTTCTGTATTTTAGTAAAAGAGCTAGCCAAAAGTGGAGGAAAGGTGTGTAGAGATGTTCAGTTAAATATATCTTCGACATTTATAAATGAGGTATCTCACACCCATAATGTATTTGCTGTGCATCCCCAATCACTCGAGCGTAAATGTGTAAATGGTTAGGTCCATGGGCAAAATGTATGTTATTCCACTTCCCAACAATGTTGAAAGAGACTAAAATTCTTTGCTACTACTGTACAGACATCTATATGAAACCGACCTGTAAATATCAGTCCCACACTCGTGAATATTGTTAGCAACATTTTGATCTGTACATTCTGCAATTGGTTTGCAGTAGTTCTTTTTCTAAATGAAACTACCCCCCCCCCCTTTTTTTGAACATCTGTGACTGTGGCAATTAACATAGTGTGGGTGAACTTTTTAAATATAAGCCAGTATTGATCTATCTGTATTAATATGGTTGATGATGAGTTTTTAAAACATACTTTGAACCACTAGCTTATCAGCTCAACACATTTTTTTGGGCACCTGTACCTTTGAAATGTGCATTTAATGTTTTGTTATTTTTTGTGTAAGATGTCCTATTTGTTTGCCAAAATGATTAAACATTACAGAACACCTATGATGATTGCTATTTGTGTACTTTACACACAGCACAAAATTCCATGAATGGGTTTAAGTGCGTTTTCATTTTTAATATATTTTTAAAAATGTCCATAAGTACTAGCTTAAATAACTTTATTTCATAAATATACTAAAATTTAATTAAAATTACACTAAAACATAATATCACAGTGTTGATATTAAAATGTGTACTTTTAAAATATGCTTTCAGTGTATGTTACAATGACAATTTTGAGCATACTATTTAAAATATGTCTAAAGTATATGAAAAAAACAAATATCAAATAAGTACATTTTATGAAGTACACATACATTTCTCTTAAAATACATTTTAGAAATATATATTTTTATGAAGTATAATTTAGTACAATTATTTTAAAGTGTGTTAAAAGTGTTATTGTGAAAGCACAATACTGGCATACTTCTAATATATTTACAAAAAGTACAATTTGTGTAAATATATTTTCTATATACTATCAAAAATAAAAATATACTTAAAATAGAATAAAGTACACTTTTTTTCGCTTGGGTTTCCAACATGTGGAAACACTATGAGAGAATCATTTTTTGCAGTGTTCAAACTGACCCACAGTCTGTTTTCAATGAGGGGTCCGGTCCGGGTCACTCAGGTCTCTGTTGTTTAAAGACTAGTGTGGGAATGGGATCGCCTCGGTACAGTACTGGTTTTACTTTTCAGATAGAGGTAGGGTCTGGGTTTCTCGTACCGAGCCGAACTGACACCTCCGTCCGCTCGGACCTCGGTGTCAGACCGGGACTACTGGACCCGTAACACCTGCTCAGTGCTGAACTGAATCAAACCGGACCGTACGGCGGAGAAGGAGCAGGAATAAACCTTAAAGGCGTGAGACTGTCCAGTTTCACCGCGGATTACTTTCGGTTTTCACGGTGGAAGGAGCGGAGCTTTCTCAGGACCCGGATGTGTGGCACAGAAAAGTGAATTTAAGTTTTGAAATTGAATTGTAAAACTGAATCTGAACGGTGGGAACTGAAACAGAAACTATTGAAACTGAATTTTCACTTGAATTAAATGCAGTTTCAAAGCAAATTACGGTAAATCAGTTTCAAAACATTAAATTCAGTTTCAATTTAGTGAAAGTCTTTTACAACCAAATAAATAGAATTTCAAATTAGTAATTCAGATTCATTTTTTCAAAGCATTTATTCAAGTTGAACAATTCAGATTCAATCCGAGCAATACAAATTCAAATATAACAAATTCAAATTCAGTTTCTGATGGCACAAGTTTCTGCCCATAGGATTTGCATCTGAACAGGCGCAGTTCTTGCTCAGGTGTAATAATTCCATCTACATAGTTTATAGACAAGATTATTTCCCAGTTTCTCAATCCATAAAAAAGTAAAAGTGAAATAAACTGAACGAACGGGACGTGTTTGAGGTCCTTTTAGCCAGCCTCAGAACATGCAGAGATTCTTTAGGCTATTATTATCTCATTAACTCAGAAAACAGCTTTTTATTCATTTTTTACTAATGGTTATCTCTGTAATTCAGAAAACAGAGCTTTTTTTTTTTTTATAAATGCAATTCACTTCTGTAATATCTGCTCCTTTTCATTCAAATTAGTTTTGTGTTACATTATACATTCTCGTCTCGTCTTCTTCCGCTTATCCGAGTCCGGGTCGCGGGGGCAGCATCCCAATTAGGGAGTTCCAGACGGTATATTTATACATATTTATACATTATACATCTGTTTGTTTTTATTTTTCTATTTAAATTAAATAAAATGTTTTAATCCACATTTTAATTCTAATCACATTTATTAACCTAAAAGGTGAAAAATTATAAAGGGAATGACAAGTCAAACCCACAGGATTAAAATCTAATGACTCAAATTAAACTTGAACAAATGGAACAAAGTTCTGTAGTTCAGTGGAATATTGACTGTTTTTGTCAAGTATTAAAATGTGTTTATTTTCTTTTAAAGAACAAAACATTCTTTATGTGCAAAACAAATGATCTCGTGTCTTCTTTTTGTAAAATAAAATGCTTTAGAGTTGAACTTAACATAAAAACATGTCTCATAAAGAAACATAAAACCTAAAAACAGTATAAACTCTTAAACACCTGCCTACTGAACGAACTTCCGTAACCCTCCATCTCTCACAGACACACGGAACAGGAAGCTTTACCGGAAGCTGCTCCCCACTCCCAAATTAACCGAAGCAGTTTTATTTCTTCGGAAGGAAAATCTGATTCAGCACATTTTGTAACAAAATCTTCAACAAACACCTGGTTTCTACTGATGGAGCTGAATGTTCCAGCGTCTATGGCTCCTGCTAGCTTGATGCTTATCCCCATTTCTAATGTGACTCCTTTACTAAGATTCTCATCACGTGTTCTTACGTGTCGTGTTCCAACAAAACGTACAGAAAAGTTGTTCTTCAGATTCATAAAGGTCCTTTGGGCATAGTTCTGTTCTGAGCTTTGAACTAAACTTCGGGGGTTTTAATTTTCTGACGGACACTGGAGCTTCAGAGACTATTTTTATTTATATCTTTCCTTACCGACATGAGGGAGTTTTGTGAGATTCCCCATTTTATACCGGATTCCACTTTGTTTGTGGAATTCCTTGACTCAGTTTGTGATCTTCATAACCCGGAAATCATAGGGCCCTAGAAATTTAAGTCCTTTGGACACAGAATTTAAGGATTATTTGTCATTTTTAATGATATTTAAGGCCTTAACTTTGGCAAATGAAATTTACGACCTTTTAATTTACTTCCAAATATGTGGGGAAACGGTATGAACTGTGCACTTGCTCTGGGACTCTGGGGGAACCGGAACTTTGTTTCTGGAACTACTAAAGGACTGAACCACTTTTGATACAAACCTAACCAGCCCGTGCTTGTTGGAGTACTCCATCTGAGATGTTTGTTTTTGTTGTGATCTGGTTTTAATGACTTCTGACTGCTTATCCACCTGTTTCTTATAACCTTAACCTCACCACTTACCTGAGCCATAAACCTTTTCTTATTCTAACTCCTGACCCCATGTCTTAACCTTAACATTTACCCTAATTAATTTTTTTCCTGAAACTATAAAACACCCCTTAACAATTTTTGATACAAAAATAATTTACCCTTAAAAAGCCACTACATACTGGTTAAGTTTAATACTTACTTGTAATAAATATTTCTAAAACCTGCTTTAAATAGTCCAAAAAATAAATTAATTACTTAATAAAAACTTGGTACTTATCTAAAAGTAAAAACATTCCAAGTTTAAAACACTGTTTAATTTTATTATCTTAAAAACAAGGAATATATACACAAAAACTCAAGTTTTACCGAACCAAGCCATAGAAGAGCCACTCCGGAAACTCCTCATTCGGACTCAGAACTTCGAAGGGACAACATCTCCACTACTCTAAAGCCCCAGACTTTATTTGTGTGCAGTGCTTTATCTGGACAGAAGAAGACCTAATTCTTGAGCACACAATTTATTCTTTTTTTAAATTAAATTAGATTTTTTTTTTAAATTTAATTGGTTTATTAAAAAGATTTTCATAACATATTTTATGTTATTTCCCAGTTGATTTAATTTGGTTTCCTTGATTCATTAAAAAGTTTTCCTTTCATAAAACAAAATATGACAAATGAGCAAAGACTTAATTTACTTCCGAATATGTGGGGAAACTGTATGAACTGTTCACTTGCTCTGGGACTCTGGGGGAACTGGAACTTTGTTTCTGGAACTACTGGAGGACTGAAGAACTTTTGATACAAATCTAACCAGTTATTTTTGGTCATAGAAAGTTGGTTAAAGGTTTTGGAAAAGTCATGGAAAATCTTCACTAGAAAGCTGTATGAACCCTGGGTTGAATAAGTTGTTGATGATGACTGATGAGTGTCTACTTGTTGTTCTTGACAGCTGTGACCAGGCATCGAATGATTGTGAATGTCTCTGCATTGTCACTAGTTGATTTGTAACTTCTTGTTCAAAGTCAAAGTGTCTTTATTTGTTATTCTTTACATGTTTCTTTTTGCTGTTCATTGATGAAGCTTTTGTGATAACTTTTTTCAGAGCGTAGACTCGTGTTTTCTTTATATTGCTCTGTATTTAAATTATTTTTGTTTTGTTTTTTTCTCTAATCTAAAATGGATGACAGTTTACATCCTTTTCTTGGAGAAGTAGATAGCTCATCATCTGATAATGAAAGTTTTTTAGATGAAAACAGAAATTATGAAATGCTAAATGATTTAAGTTTAAAATTTCCAAAGGTATCAGAACAGAAATTATTTGGTTTTGAAGAAAACCAAATAATTCCAATTGTGTTACAATAAATAAACCAAATTCCTTGGAGTTGTCATTGATTACAACTTATCATGGAAACACCATTTGGACTATATTAAAGGAAAAATATCTAAATTAGTGGCAATACTTTATAAATTTAAAGATTTATTAAACTCTAAGGCTTTACGTTTAATTTATTGCTCACTCATTCAACCTTACATGTCATACTGTATATAAATATGGGGCTCAACCTACTAAACCTAACCTAGCTTTTTGGGGGCCCTTTGCAAGATCAAGTTAGGGGCCCCTTATTTGTACTGCTATATGATGCTTAGGAGTTTAAACCTTCTGATGATTTGTGACGTCTCACTTTGTTACACTTTATTAGTAGAGTTTGTTTAATAGTAAATACACAAGCCGGGACAATACGGGACGCTGGTCCCGGACGATGTATTAGAGCGTACCGGTGCTCGTGAGGGCTTGTGTGTGGGGAACAGTCGGGAGAGAGGGACTAACAAGATGTCATTAACCATTATTTCTTTCAGTGGAGCTCGCCAGGAGGAGGTGGAGCCGGGCCCTCTGCAGAGGCAGCAGCTGGAGCAGCACCTAGGGTGGGTGTGGTGCACCCTCAGGTTTGTGGTCTGCTGCCCTGCAGGGTTCCGCCCCCTGCTGGTGGATCCCCACTGTTTGGTTGGGGCTTATGACTAGTTTTGTTTTATTTGTAAATAAACCCATTATTTTAAACATCCTTGGTCCTGTCTCCTTGGGGTAAACATGAGCCTTAGTGCTCCTTATTAACATCCACTCTGTCACACCTGCACACAAATCATGGCACTTTTAAAGTAGAGCTGATAAAGGGCACACGATATTTTAAACATAAAACCAGAGTCCAATATCTGAACCAATATCCAGAAATCACTGAAATGTTCCCAGTAATTCTTCTATCAGGGTGAAAAGAGCTGCATCCCCGCAATAATACGTGCAGCCACAGCTGACCAGTGCTGCCCTGCTGTGCATGGAGTCCAGCCCGGGTCCCACGAAATACTAATTCTTCCACCACGTCATGAGACGGGCTCCGTAAATTTGGAATACTGGATTTGGTTTTCTCTCCGTTAGTCACACTGTTTATTATTTCCCGTAGCTTTTGTTATTTTTATTCTTATTCAATAGTTTGCCATAATCTTTTTTTTTGTTTCCTAATTATTGTTACCAATTATATTTTTTATGTCTATCTTCTGCTTTCCTTGTTTGCAATTTTTAAAAACTCCTATATAAATTATTTTTTGCATGCGCATTCTTTAATCCCTTAGTCATCCAAGGTTGGTTTTCCCTTTTACTTGTAGATTTGATTAATTTGCAGTTATCATTAATATGATTTCAACAGTATTTTCATGAAGGATGTATATGCAGCGTTGACATCACTGATGTATACCTCCTTCCAGTTTTGTTTATTATTTAAGATCTTTATTTAATGCCTCCATGGTTTTAACTGATTTATCTCTTCTATAGTTTATGGTGCTATTTTGTTTTATGGAAGTTTAGTATTTAAAGACTGCGAAAACAGGTAGGTGGTCACTAATATCCCAGTTTTCCTGACATCATCCTTATTGTTAGTGAATATACAGTATTATCAATGACTGTTGCACTCTGAGATGTGATCCTGGTTGGCTTGTTTATCAAGGGAAATAAACCTAATCTATACATTGAATCTACAAAATTTTGGGTGAGGTGACTGTCCTTCTGTAGACATAGGACAAGGTCCTTGTACACAGACCGCTGAACTAAGGAAGAAATACACAATACCATAAAAGTTGGCACCCATAATTTATATCTTGATTTGTTTATCAAGTTTTAATTGATATATTTTTCAATTAAAAAATATATTGGTGTCCTTCGGGACACCACTCAGTGGATTCCTCCTTTGCCAAACCATTGGACATTAGCTTGGAGGCCAAGGTTTTCTGCAAACTGAAGATGAGCGGCCTCCTCGCCTCGACGGATGATGTAGCTAGAGCCGATAATCCAGACTGTTGGTGCTCCAGGTCCTCATAAAAATAAATAAGCTATACATTGAATCTGCAAAATTTTGGGTGAGGTGACTGTCCTTCTGTAGACATAGGACAAGGTCCTTGTACACAGACCTCTGAACTGAGGAAGAAATACACAATAGCATAAAAGTTAGCACCTAAAACCCACATTTAGTCATAATTTAACGGAGTAGAATTAAACTGGAACTTACTGGAACTTCCGATCACCACCACAAACTTATTATGGAGCAGGTGGCTGGCCTGCTGGTGGTTAATGGTTCTCTCTGTCTGTTCATTTTAACCCTTTGACTGCCTCACCAAGAAAAATACAGAGAAAAAATTATTTTTTCATATTTTCTATTCCTTTGGGTCAATAATGATCACAATAAAAAAAAAAATTTTTTACACACCTCATAGTTTTTTAAATATTACCCTCTACCAAACGGTTGAGATGTGTCTCGATGGTAAAAGTACATAAAGTACTACAGACCTAAAAACTTGGGGGAAAATATAAGATTATTCCAATTTTGCAAAAAAAATACCCACCCAATTTATTTTTTACACACTTTATTTTGGTAGAAAGACATCAAACATTGTTGGATTCCATTTTAACAGTGGACGTTATTCTAACAAACCATAAAATGTAAAAAAATACAAAAATATTGTAAATTTGATCAAAAACATTACATACACAAACTGAAAACAATGCATAAACATGCTAATTTATTTCTGACCTATTCTTAACATACCATTATCATTGTTTTGAAACAACACAAACGTTTTTTTTTTATTTTTCAGAAAATTCTGGTGGTATCCTATACCATTGCCATTTTGCACTAAAAATTTTGAGAACACGTTGAAATAGTGCTGGCTCTTTTCTTTTCCCATTTATGATGCAACTGCACCAATACCTCTTGATCATTAGAACTTCTGGTGGTACACTGCAAAGCATTCCTGATTTGCATTCAAGCACAAGAAAACATTGCATTTCTGGCATTTCCATCTTGACACACCCTTTGGACAGTAATTGCATCGGCCTCGCTTGTCACAGTGAACTGGCCAATGCCCGAAGCTGTCAAACCGCACATCAGGTTGTGGTTGTGAGGGTCTTGGAGTGTAACGTTTCTTTGGTGGTGGTGGAGAGCTGGATGGTGGTCGGCCGACTTTGGATGCTGGCTTGTTAACTTGTTTCAAGCTATGGGCAACTGCCAGGCGAAATCTTTTGAGTGTGATTGGTTTTTGATTCAGTTGTCCACATTCCCTCTTGTAGACCAGCCAGGAATTTGCAATGCATAGATCAAGCATGTACCCAAAAAGGGGCAGGTACCATCTCGTAGACTTGGCTGGGGTCTTGTACAGGTGTACCAGCATGTCGGAGAGATCAATCCCTCCCATATGCTCATTGTAGGCAGGGATGAGTGATGGACATGGGATGGTAATCTTGGCCTTGGACTCTTTGCTCCAGCGTTTGACAGTTGAAAGTGGCATGATCCCAAAGGCATTACTTAGCAGGTTCACACTTTTGTTGTCAAACCATTTTACTGCGATCACCCCTTCAGCAGATCTGTAGTCAAAAGCTCCACGCCCTCTCTTTGTCAGCTCTTTGTCTGTCATCAAAGTGGCTCCACCTGTGCGATTTGGTCGAACTGTGCCAATGCACTTGACACCCAATGAGGTGTCCAGGTACTGGACCAGTTTGAAACTGGTAAAATAGTTGTCACAGAACACAACAGGAAGCCTTGGCTGTGTTATAGTTTTACAAAGTGTTGTCACCACTTTGGCTCCCAAAGGTAACATCTGCTCCTCTTCACTGAGGGTAGCGTTGAAGAATGTGGAAGCTCCCTGATATAGCAGCAGGTCATGAATGATGCCAGATGAACTGGCTCGGCAAAACAATTTAAAGCCCCACTTGTCTGGCTTGTTGGCAATATATTGACGGAGATTGCCAGCCCTTGTGCCTTTATATGCTACCATGACCTCATCCACGCTGTGCTTATTTGTTGATGGTATCTGGAGGCATTGCTCACGAAGCATATCAAAGAGAGGTCTGATTTTTTAAAAATCGGTCTTGACTCTCATTGCACTGCTGATTATCATTGAAATGAATGAATCTGCGCAACAGCTGGAATCTCTTCTTTGGCATGATTTCAGCAATCACACTGAAACGTGACTCATGGTGCCAGTAATCCTCTAGCGATGGAAAGTTGAAAACTCCCATAAATAGGAGGATTGCCAGAAAATCTTCAATTTCCTTAGGGCTAGTCTTGATTGTGTCCCCCAACTCTTGAGCAGAATACAGATTGGTATGATAAGCAATGTGATCAATCATTTCATCAGTGAAGAGCATTTTGAAGTACTGGAATGGGGACTTTAGAGCCTCAGGGGGTTCAAAACTTGCATCTGGGACTTGAAATTCTTCAATGTCCTCATGCTTCCAGATCCTTCTTGTACCTTTGCTTGGGACTGAAGCGGAAGATGGGTCTAGTGTATCCTCTGCTTCTTCTAAGGGAACTGTTTTCAGAATATGTTTCCCTTTTTTTACGAGGCAGTTGTGTAGATCTGCTTGTTGAAGGAACATCTTCATCCAGGGAAACATCAGAGTAGCTTTCATCACTATCATCTGCAAAATTGGGTTGAAAATCTGGATCCTCTATAGGGTCGTCATCATCACTCAATTCACCATCAGAGTCCTGAGAATTTTCAGGTACAAGGGCCAGAGAAGTGCGTTGTCTTGCTCCATAAAAGGATTTGCAATCCATCTAATAAACAAAAAGGAAAAGAAAATTGAATAAATATGTTTTTTGTTAAAATTTTAAATAATGGTGATGGTTTTATTTCCACATGTCCTTTGAAACTATATTTTGAAAAACAATCACAAAAAGTGAGTAAATTTTCAATGCTTTAGAAATTTTTGTAACATATTTGTCATGGAAAACATTAAAACATGTCATATTTCTATGTATAGATCATTAAAAAAAATTTTATTTAATAGAAAACAGGCAATTTCACATGTTAAAACAAAATTTCTAAACATTAGCATAGTTTTGCTAAGTTTACCATCAATCGACAAATCAACCGTTTGGTTGAGCATGTTTTAGAAAAATTATTATTGCTTTATTACAGTTGTTTTCTGTTATCAAATGACATATTCATGTTCAGCAAAGACTGTGACAGGATTATAAAGTGGAAAAATGTACTTACCTTTACACCTTTTAGCCAAAACAGTCCATGTGTCCAGAGTGATTTTTTTGTTTCTGATTTCCTGTTTGGAGGGTGGCAGATGAGGGCTGCAATGTCCTGACACAGTGCCATCTAGTGGATTTTTTTAGGATAACATAACTCTACCAAGTGGTAGAGATGGCTCAATAAGGTTGAGTTAAGTTAATTACTCCTGTCCATTAGATATAGTGTCTCAAAATATGCTCAACCAAATGGTTGAGCAGGCAGTCAAAGGGTTAAGTAAGACACCATGGATATGTTAAAAAAAAATCAATTAAAACTTGATTTGTTTTTCAATTAAAAAATATATTGGTATCCTTTGGGACACCACTCAGCGGATTCCTCCTTTGCCAAACCATCGGACATTAGCTTGGAGGCCAAGGTTTTCTGCAAACTGAAGATGAGCGGCCTCCTCGCCTCGACGGATGATGTAGCTAGAGCCGATAATCCAGACTGTTGGTGCTCCAGGTCCTCATAAAAATAAATAAGCTATACATTGAATCTGCAAAATTTTGGGTGAGGTGACTGTCCTTCTGTATACATAGGACAAGGTCCTTGTACACAGACCTCTGAACTGAGGAAGAAATACACAATAGCATAAAAGTTAGCACCAAAAACCCACATTTAGTCATAATTTAACGGAGTAGAATTAAACTGGAACTTCCGATCACCACCACAAACTTATTATGGAGCAGGTGGCTGGCCTGCTGGTGGTTAATGGTTCTCTCTGTCTGTTCATTTTAAGTAAGACACCATGGATATGTTAAAAAAAAAATCAATTAAAACTTGATTTGTTTTTCAATTAAAAAATATATTGGTATCCTTTGGGACACCACTCAGCGGATTCCTCCTTTGCCAAACCATCGGACATTAGCTTGGAGACCAAGGTTTTCTGCAAACTGAAGATGAGCGGCCTCCTCGCCTCGACGGATGATGTAGCTAGAGCCGATAATCCAGACTGTTGGTGCTCCAGGTCCTCATAAAAATAAATAAGCTATACATTGAATCTGCAAAATTTTGGGTGAGGTGACTGCCCTTCTGTATACATAGGACAAGGTCCTTGTACACAGACCTCTGAACTGAGGAAGAAATACACAATACCATAAAAGTTAGCACCCAAAACCCACATTTAGTCATGATTTAACAGAGTAGAATTAAACTGGTGCTTACCGGAGCGTCCAATGATCACCACAAACTTGTTGTGTAGCAGGTGGCTGGCCTGCTGGTGGTCAACGGTTCTCTCTGTCTGTTCATTTCAACCCTTGTAGGATCCTTAAATAATTGCCACACTTAGGTTCATAAGCACAGAAAAATGCACAAATAAAACTTCATATAGAAATAATGATGATGATCTTTGGCTTCAGTACTAACAAAACAAATTAAAATGTTGGTGTTTTTTTTTAATTTATTTAACCCCTTTATTGCCAGGTTATATAAAGTTATATATAAAAGTACTGCACTGAGAAAAACCGGTAAAAATGAAATCCTTTTTTATGTGTTTTGTCCAGAGGACTGGTTTTAGGGGTGACTTATCAGGGCTTTGGAGTGTCACAAATGAGCATAAACATTATCTTTGGTTAGCCTACCATGTATTTTTTATGTAGCATCAGATTTTCAAAAAAGTCTCACACTTTGGTTCATAAGCATAGAAAAATGCCCAAATAAAACTTTTATATATAAATATAATTATAATATTACAAAAGTGGTTATATTTTTACATGAATTTTATCTTTGGCTTCAGTACTAACAAAACAAATTAAAATGTTGGTGTTGTTTTTAGATTTAACCCCTTTATTGCCAGGTTATATAAAAACTGCACTGAGAAAAACTGGTAAAAATGAAATCCTTTTTTGTGTGTTTTATCCAGAGGACTGGTTTTAGGGGTGACTTATCAGGGCTTTAGAGTGTCACAAATGGGCATAAAAATAATTTTTGGTTACCTTGTATTTTTTATGTAGCATCAGATTTTCAAAAAGTCTCACACTTTGGTTCATAAGCATAGAAAAATGCCCAAATAAAACTTTATATAGAAAAATAATTATAATATTACAAAAGTGGTTATATTTTTACATGCATTTTATCTTTGGCTTCAGTACTAACTAAACAAATTAAAATGTTGGTGGTTTTTTTTTTTTTTTTTAGATTTAACCCCTTTATTGCCAGGTTATATAAAAAATCTGCACTGAGAAAAACTGGTAAAAATGAAATCCTTTTTTGTGTGTTTTGTCCAGAGGACTGGTTTTAGGGGTGACTTATCAGGGCTTTGGAGTGTCACAAATGAGCATAAATATTATTTTTGGTTAGCCTACCATGTATTTTTTATGTAGCATCAGATTTTCAAAAAAGTCTCACACTTTGGTTCATAAGCATAGAAAAATGCCCAAATAAAACTTTATATAGAAATATAATTATAATATTACAAAAGTGGTTATATTTTTACTAGGGCCGGGACTTTAGCGCGTTAATAACGCTTGATTAATTTGAAAGACGTAACACGTTAAAAAAAATTAACGTAATTAACGCAACTTGTGTTTGAAGCAAGGCGGAGCGCTTGTCAGCCTGATTTCCTGCTGCCCAGACTCACAGACGGCTCCCAGCCCGTGTCAATATCCTCCCTTTATCATTCCTATGGGTCCAGCCCGCCTTACCTGCTTCTTCGGATGTCATCAGTTCACCTGTCTACCCGGTCGCGGAACTCTCCGCTCTTTTCACCGTGAAGACCGAAAGTAATTGGCGGTGAAACTGGACGGTCTCTAGCCTTTAAGGTTTATTCCTGCTCCTTTCTCGCCGTACGGTCCGATTCACTTCAGCAGTGAGCGGGTGTTACAGCTCCAGTCCCGGTCTGACATCGAGGTCCGAGCGGAGGTTTCAGTTCGGCTCGGTACAAGAAACCCAGGCCCTACCCCTATCTGAAAAGTAAAACCAGTACCGAACCCAGGTGATCCCATTCCCAGACTTTAAACAATAGAGACCTGAGTGACTCGGACCCCTCATTGAAAACGAGGCAGACCCTGGGTCAGTTTGAACACTGCAAAAAATGATTATCTCATAGTGTTTCCACATGTTGGAAATCTTTTATTACTATTTTAAAACAATGCCCTTCTGAAATTGTACATAAAATAAACAAATAGATTTATAAAGTACTGTATTTAGGGTCTGTCCAGTTTTAGTCAGGAATTTTTGTTTTTCAACTGTTTTGAACTGAAATGCAATTTAAATGCATTTTTTCATAAATTATAAAAGCTTGAAAAATGATTTTTAAAACATTTTGGCATATTTCATGGCTGGACATTGTAAACTACATGTAATTTCTTTTTTCTGAAAAGAAGCGATGAATTGCGATTAATTTTTAATGCAATTAATTGCGATTAATTTTTAAATGCGATTAACTGTGATTAATTTAGTTCAGATTTGCGATTAATTAGTTAATTTATTTTAATCGATTCTCGGCACAAATTTTTACATGAATTTTATCTTTGGCTTCAGTACTAACAAAACAAATTAAAATGTTGGTGTTGTCTTTAGATTTAACCCCTTTATTGCCAGGTTATATAAAAACTGCACTGAGAAAAACTGGTAAAAATGAAATCCTTTTTTGTGTGTTTTGTCCAGAGGACTGGTTTTAGGGGTGACTTATCAGGGCTTTGGAGTGTCACAAATGAGCATAAACATTATTTTTGTTTACCTTGTATTTTTTATGTAGCATCAGATATAATAAAAAACTCACACCTTGGACCTTAGCACAGAAAAATGCACAACTAAAACTTCATATAGAACTATAATTAATATTACAAAAGTGTTTATATTTTTACATGAATTTCATCATTGGCTTCAGTACCCACAAAACAAATTAAAATATTTGTAATTCTTTTTAGATTTTGCCCTTTTAAAGCCATACTCAGTAGCCAGGTAAACAAACAAGGTCTCGCTAGCTATTTTACAGAAACACGTCTCGGTGAACTCATCCCTCCCGTCGGGTAAAATTCTTACGCCAGCCTTCTATCAGACATGGGACCACAGTTTGCAAAGGTGACAAAGCAGAGTATAACTCCAGCTGTAGAAATGTTCCCCCAGCTTTTCCTCTTTTCACCTCCAAATGTTTTTAGTTTTCTGCTAGCTGAAAAGGTGTTTTTTGGGGGGGACTCTGGTATTTTTATCTTAAAATGGAATCATCCGCTGGCTCTCTGTCCTACTTTACTTTCACTTTCGGGATGTTCTGCCCCAAAATGTGTCCGGGCGGATTAATGCCAATCCAAGCAGTGAGGAAATGCGGCAGACAGACAGCTGGATTGTCCAATCCTATCGTTCGGTCCGAACGATAGGATTGGCTGAAGTTTTTAGAGAACTGCTGGACAACCACTTTATTGATTTATTTTGTTTTGTTTTTTTATCTCCACAATATATTTATGGCTATACTATGTTAGAACGTTGTTAAGAGGCTTTAAAAAAAAAACGTTAAAAGCTACATTGTTTACCTGGCTACTGAGTATGGCTTTAATGACAGGTTATTAAAAAAAAATCTGCACTGAGAAAAATACAAAAGAGGAAAAATGACATCATTTTTTGAGTGTTATGTCCAGAGACGTGTCAGTGCAGACACCAAACACACCTGAAGCAAAAACGAGCTTAGTCCCTGCAAGAGCAACACCTCACCCCCCTCCCCATGGGAGCCACGCCACCAGGCAGCGCTTCAATTGCCGGCTGCTCCTGGAGGTCTGATCTGAGATTCAGCAGGGACATCCAGGGGAGGATTAAGGTGCACTGGGGCCCCTAGGCTACACTTGTTCAGGGGCCTCCTAGTCTGTGACCCGAAACTTTGACCGCTACCGATTGTTCCAATCGCTTGTGTCTGTGTGTATGTGTATGTATGTATATATATATATATATGTATATATATATATATATATATATATATATATATATATATATATATATATATATATATATATATATATATACACACACATAGGATTATTATTTATTTATTTGGTTACTCAATCAGTGTTGCTTATGATTTTGTGGACCAATACAGTTTAAGAATATTCTTGCATGTACATTTAAATAAAATCATATATTTCAGGGTTTTTCCTGCTCAAATAAGAGGCAGAAGTGGTACTAACCTGACCATTTTGACTGACAGTAAAAAAAAAAATCCTGTCATAATCTATTTCTACCTGTCACTTATTAATTTAGGAATTATAATAATGACATTTTCTGCAGCATTATTTCATTCCTTGTAAAAAAAAAATTGGAATCGTTCCTTGACCTTTCCTCCTCCTCCACTGCAGTTTGGAGAACCTGATGTTTAATGAAGCTGCAGAACAGAAGATCGTGGTTCTGAAGGTTCAGTTCAGTTGATCTGCACACCAGGTCCAGTTCAGTTCATAAATCCAGACTGATCTAGAGAATAAACCAGCTGATCACAAAGTCTTCATCTGGGGAACTCTAATAACTCTCCCCGTCTGAGGACTGGCGCAGCGCATGAGCGCATCCACGCGATCGCCTCCGATTGCAGCATTTATATGTCTGTTCAGTTCATAAATCCAGACTGATCTAGAAAATAAACCAACTTGGTTCAACGCTCTGGGAGTTCTCGTTCTCTGAACCGCTGAGCTCCAGGATTCTGGACGTGGAGCGCCACGTCCAGAATCGGAGCGCTGCGCATTTACGCAGAAGCAGTCCCTCTGACAGGCTGCAGCCACTCGCCAATACAGCGCGGTCTGATGGCGCGCGCGCGCACACACACACACACAGGTGTGTGATTTTAATTCGTAAAATGACCGAAAATGACGAAAAACGATCAGCTAGCGTCGCAAAAACCAGGTGGACCCGCTACGTCGGTACCACCGGTTCCTCATAAATCCTGGAACCGTATTTGTTTTAGTACCGACTTGGTACAGAAGAACTGGACCCCCAGAACTGAACCCCCCCCCATCTTTTTTATTCTCAAATCGCACACAGGACACTGTTTGGAGGACAACTCAACACAAAGGAGATCTGCAGCAACAAGCCGCTCACACAGCATCCAGCTGATTTCACTCTGCCCG
>SSNR01000246.1:911513-945889 GCA_006937965.1 Callopanchax toddi | reverse complement strand
TATATATATATATATATATATATATATATATATATATATATATATATACACACACAT
This sequence comes from Callopanchax toddi, assembly GCA_006937965.1. Taxonomy (NCBI): domain Eukaryota; kingdom Metazoa; phylum Chordata; class Actinopteri; order Cyprinodontiformes; family Nothobranchiidae; genus Callopanchax; species Callopanchax toddi. The sequence continues at coordinate 945,832 of SSNR01000246.1, read as the reverse complement.
AGGATTATTATTTATTTATTTGGTTACTCAATCAGTGTTGCTTATGATTTTGTGGACCAATACAGTTTAAGAATATTCTTGCATGTACATTTAAATAAAATCATATATTTCAGGGTTTTTCCTGCTCAAATAAGAGGCAGAAGTGGTACTAACCTGACCATTTTGACTGACAGTAAAAAAAAAAATCCTGTCATAATCTATTTCTACCTGTCACTTATTAATTTAGGAATTATAATAATGACATTTTCTGCAGCATTATTTCATTCCTTGTAAAAAAAAAATTGGAATCGTTCCTTGACCTTTCCTCCTCCTCCACTGCAGTTTGGAGAACCTGATGTTTAATGAAGCTGCAGAACAGAAGATCGTGGTTCTGAAGGTTCAGTTCAGTTGATCTGCACACCAGGTCCAGTTCAGTTCATAAATCCAGACTGATCTAGAGAATAAACCAGCTGATCACAAAGTCTTCATCTGGGGAACTCTAATAACTCTCCCCGTCTGAGGACTGGCGCAGCGCATGAGCGCATCCACGCGATCGCCTCCGATTGCAGCATTTATATGTCTGTTCAGTTCATAAATCCAGACTGATCTAGAAAATAAACCAACTTGGTTCAACGCTCTGGGAGTTCTCGTTCTCTGAACCGCTGAGCTCCAGGATTCTGGACGTGGAGCGCCACGTCCAGAATCGGAGCGCTGCGCATTTACGCAGAAGCAGTCCCTCTGACAGGCTGCAGCCACTCGCCAATACAGCGCGGTCTGATGGCGCGCGCGCGCACACACACACACACAGGTGTGTGATTTTAATTCGTAAAATGACCGAAAATGACGAAAAACGATCAGCTAGCGTCGCAAAAACCAGGTGGACCCGCTACGTCGGTACCACCGGTTCCTCATAAATCCTGGAACCGTATTTGTTTTAGTACCGACTTGGTACAGAAGAACTGGACCCCCAGAACTGAACCCCCCCCCATCTTTTTTATTCTCAAATCGCACACAGGACACTGTTTGGAGGACAACTCAACACAAAGGAGATCTGCAGCAACAAGCCGCTCACACAGCATCCAGCTGATTTCACTCTGCCCGCAGCTGTGTGGATGTTATGCAGTTGCAGCAAACAGGTAAATATTGTTTTGGGTTTTTTGACAACACTACTACTGGATACAAAAAACCCAAAACAATATTTACCTGTTTGCTGCAACTGCATAACATCCACACAGCTACGGGCAGAGTGAAATCAGCTGGATGCTGTGTGAGCGGCTTGTTGCTGCAGATCTCCTTTGTGTTGAGTTGTCCTCCAAACAGTGTCCTGTGTGCCATTTGAGAATAAAATAGATGGGGGGGGTGTCTGTGGAGGTTCGGATCCGGCACTGCACGTTCAAGGTCGCGTGCGCTCGTTATTGAATCGTCCAGACTCATGCGCTCCGTCAGTGCGCACGAGGTGCCCAAACGCGTCTTTGCGCATAGGGAGCTTTGCGGTCCGATCACTCAGCCCGTGGTCAGATGCTGATTTTAACTACACTTCCTGTTGTGGTGGCTCTGAAGGAGCTCTCATAAGCGTTCAGGCTGAAGACTGGTTGACACGCACAAGCTGCGCCAGCACGCAAACACAGAGCTATCCAAACCCATTCACCTCCCCGCGAGGAGTTGCGCATCAGCGCCAGGTTCTCCCCTGAGTGTCTCAATAAAAAACATTATGTGCACCCCTCATTTCTCTCTTTTTCTCATGATCTCATAATAATGAATGTTAATATTATAACCGGTGTTCCGCTGAGCGCACGGCGCTGCACTGAAACCTCGTCACGCCCACCTGCTCTCTGCAGCTCTGAGCGCGCTGCGGTGAGTCGAACACACTTCAGACCATCTCCCCAGAGGTGAGAGATTAGGGGGGACAGCAAAGTAGAGGCAAGGTCAATCTCTCCCATCCTCCCAGATAACCCTGCCTAGCACTCAAAAAAAAGTTTTTAATTAAAAAAGAAAAAAATTTTTTTATATTAATAACTGAATAAATCATCCCGCGCCCCCCCTGCTGTTACACCACGCCCCCCTAGGGGGCGCGCCCTCTAGTTTGGGAACCACTGCCCTAACCCAACAACCACAGGACCAGCGCATTGGAATATACTGAACAGAGCCATTGTTCCTCATGACTTCAACCCAGCTGTGATGAGCTCAAAACGGCTACAGCTGCGACCTGGAGCCGCTGCAGTAACCCGGGGAAGCTCACGAAATTCGGGCTCATCTTCACAACCCTCCATCCAGTCATCGTATTTTCGAATTTTTTCTCTGTTCATGTGGTGAATTATGATGTTAAAGATTTTGTCAGTAATGAAAAAAATCAAAACAGCCCTCGGATGTTTTTTTCCGTTTCATGGAGCACATAAGGCCGATGGCTCAGGTTCAACAGTCGGAAATGAGGACTGATAAACAGAATGCAGACGACTTGGTCCTCGGACCATGAGGAATTATTCTCATCTTCATATTTTCTCTTAATTTTCATTTGAGACATCTTCTCCTAACACATAAATCCAGAATATGGACCGTAAACAACTGCTGAGTGTTGTTGAGTGTCATAATGTCACCATCGGACTATGGGGCTTTCTTAGCTGCATCATTCTGCACACGTGACTAAATGTTAGTTTTCCAATAAAACTTTGAAAAATAGAGCATCAGGCTGACGCGTGTTCCAAAGGAAAAACTCTGCCTTCCACAAAGATGGTCTTTTTGTTGATTTATTAAAAAAGGTTTCCAAAAATGAACAAAAACAACACAAGTAAATCCAAGTTAGACAGAAGTTTTAACGCGGTCAAAAAATACCGCCAGCTCTCCTGCGTCTTCTCTCATCAACCAACGCTGCACACTCAGCTGACGTACCTCACCGAGCCGAACCAGTACCTGATCTGTTAAAGCGACAGGCACGCATTTTCACAAAAACTCCTAATATGCAAATAACATGCGAATTACTGTTTCCAATAACATTTCAATATTATCCTAACTAAAAAATTGTCATTTTAAGATCTTACATCATGAAACTAATATTAAACAAACAAAAATCTAAATATTGTCTTAATTAAACATCAACAACATAAATTGTGCTAATGGCACCTACAGGTACTATTTTTTTAGATCTAACTAAGGCATTTGATTTGGTCGATCACCAGGGGTGGACTGGCCATCGGGCATAGCGGGCATTTGCCCGCTGGGCCGCAGGTACTTTTGGGCCGGCTGCCAGGTGTTTTTTTTTTCTCTCGAACAAATGATACTCGGGCGTCGGGACAGTATTAGTCTTACCTATTGGTTTACAAAACGGGTAGATCCACCCATTAGACATGATTGATTATGGGCTGGACCAATCACAGCCCAGGGCCGAGTTCCTCTCTCAGCTGTCAATCAATCATGCAGCGAGATGAGATCGGGAAAACTGAGACCGGAAAAAAACGAAGAGGAGGAGCGGGAAAAGTTAGAACTAAACAACAAGGCAGCAGATGCTTCCAAATATCTGAAGATAAATGTTTGTCGGGGGCCATGGTGGAGCGTCCTCCTCCGCTCCAGAAACACCTGCACGTTCAGCAGGTGATGATGATGATGAAGAGGAGGAGACCGGCGGCCGGAGGCTGGGCCGGTTCAAGAGGATTCTGAACTTCAACAGGTAAGAAGTGATGAATTGCAGTCTTGGGGCTGATGTTCATCAAGTTTGGTTCATTAGTTTATTTTTGTTGAGCTTGCTAGCAGTCAGAAGTTAGGAAGCCAGATTTTATATCTCTGTGATGCGACGGGATTTCTCTTCTTTTTCTATGACGCAGTCCTGATCGTGATCTTAGCTGTAGACTGGTGACCGGTCCGGTCCGGTGGTGAAGTTAGTTTAAAGTTGGATTGTTGACAGAATTCAGTCCTAGTTCACCACAGTCAGCGATGGATTCTCACTGGATGCCACTAAGACGGTGGGTAGACCGGTACCGGAGGGAGGGCCGTTTGAGTCACGGACCATCAACAAATAGTCGGTTTAACCCTTACAAAAAAAGTTTCTAGGTCATGTTACCAAAAGACACAGATCGATTACTAGTTGTCTTACTAAACTGGACTAATCAGGCACACAGCAGTTTTTAACACATTTAATGGAAATTAAAAGTTTATATTATATTTTTTAGAAAATTATGGATTTTTTCAATAGCTTCCAGGTCATGTGACCAAGAGACTCAAAAATCAGCTCCTGTTCCTAAACTGGACTAATCAGACACAGCAGTTTAGAACATATTTCATATTGTTATTAATATTTTAATTTTTTTATTCCTTATTGTGTGTTTCAGAAATGTTCTGACGGTCACTGAAGGACATCCTCCTGTGACTGGACTGTGACAGGGTGGCTGAGAAGCTCCTTCTGTAGAACGATGAGGTCAAATACAATCATCAACACTTAGAATGGATCAGATATGATCAGGTTCAACTTTAAGTTCAAAGAGTCTAAAGGTTTTGAATCCAACTTGATGCTCAGAAAATGTTTCTATTAGAATTCATCAGAATTAGTAGAATAAATATTAGAATGAGGTATTATATAAATACAAACAGCTGTTTTCTTCCAGCCTTAACATATACCTGTCTTTTATAGGATGATGTCACTCATTTTCTGAAACCTGAGGTGGTTTCTTCTTGGTGAGTACAGTCTAGAATACAGGATTAAACTCCTAGACTAAAGATACCAGTACTGTGATCATCTGATCATGTCCATTATTAGACTTTCTCACCGTTCTGTCTGACTCTTTTCACTTTTTAGAGGTTACTGTGTTTGAAGAAATATTTGTTGCACCAGCTGATACTGTTTATTGATGAGGTGAGTCTATCATCTGTGATAATACCACTCATTCACAATCGGTCATGTATAGATTTGAATATTCATCACATCTATGTTCCTCTGTTGTATTTTTCAGGATGCCATCATAATTCGTTCATTGTTCAAGTGGTTCTTCTTAGTAAGTACTGTATAAAGTTTTTGACACAACATCTGTACATACCAGACCAGATTCTTACCTTCCTTTCTCTTTTTCACTTTTAAAGGTCTCAATGTTTGAGGAAATGTGTTGTGCTGTTTATTCCTGTCATGAATAAATAGTTCATGAAAATATCTTGAAATTCAATCATTATTCTCTGCCCTAATTTATCGTGCGTGCGTGCGTGTGTGTGTGTGTGTGCGTGCGCGTGTGTATTTTTCAGCTGGTGGGCTGGTCTCTGCTCAAAATGCCCGGGCCGATTTTTTGTCCCAGTCCAGCCCTGTCGATCACTATCTGCTCCCTGACAAACTGTATTCTTTTGATTTATCTGGGAACTCTTTACGCTGGTTTAATTCTTTTTTTTTCATCATCGTTCTCAAATTACTGTTTTTAATAAGCGCCAGTCGAGACAACGAGGAGTTGTGAGAGGTTGAAGATTCCAATTCCATTGAGAGGCTGCTCGCTGCAGAACCAGAAAGGTGGAGCTGCACCAGAAGGCGGAGCTGCACCAGCTTCAGCCCCGCCCATTCAATCAATCAGACCCGGCCATTCCATCAGAGTCAGCTCCCACACCTCCCGTGTGATTGGACTATTACACTGGGCTGTTAGATCCGAGAACGAGGCGTTGCATCTCCGCCAGATGCAGAGTACAAAGTCCGGCGGAGATGCAACACCTCGTTGTCGGGTAATACTGCGAGTGTGTCCGCGGAGCTTCGTACGGTGCTCCTGGTCCGGCGCAGCTTTGTGTTGCGGGTCCGCGAAGCGCTCAGGGTTTCCCCGGTGCTTTGGCCCAGCTAATAGCAGCTAACAGCCGCTATTAGCAGCTAACGCTACAAGTTTCTCATTCACAAACTAATACTCTTACAAAAACATGACTGAAACCCCGAGATATTTAATCAATTTTGAGGATATGTTTTATCCTGAAAACAAGGGGAAACAGAAGGAGAAACAGGCAGATATTCAGTTATTTTCTTGTAAATTCACTCTTTTGCAATAAAGTTATTTTAAAAAAACAGCAGAGGAGGGCTGACCCTGGCTGTGTAGCAGGGCAGGGCTGACTGGTTGAATTGGCAGGGCTGAACCTGGTGCAGCTCCGCCTTCTGGTGCAGCTCCACCTTTGTGGTTCTGCAGCGAGCACCACTTGATTCCATTAGTTCCCAGTGTCCGCCTGCTGCTAACCATTTCAAAGTTCACAAACTGAGACGGAGACGAGGTTTTATGCGTTGAACTGTGCCATTATGGCTTTCCCAGCTAAATGGTAAAATACCGTTTTGGCGCCGCCATTTTCACTTTCTTTATTCCACAAAAACATAACCCTGAACAGTCAATTTATAACATTACACACAGACCAGTAGTGCCCCGCGACTTCCTGTTCAACATTTCAAAATAAAACAATTTAAAATGGCGCTTAGAGAGGTGTTCCTCAGGGTTCTTCCTTAGGACCTCTTATTTTCTATTTTCATTAATGACATGCCTCTTTGCTGTTCCTCGTGTTCTGTTCATTTTATGCTGATGACACTGTCTTATATTGCACAAAACCCAGCATATTGGAAATTCAGGAGTGTCTTCAGGTCAATGTCAACAACATTAAACACTGGCTAGCTAACAATAAGCTGCTTTTGAATAAATCAAAATCTTATTCAATGTTTAAGAGACACAACTCTTCTGCTTCTCTTGGTAATTTAAATCTACATTTTCTAGATCTGTCTCTGATGAAAGGTTCCGACTCAACTAGGTGTCTGGTTAGATCTGCATCTCTCATTTAAGACTCACATTCAAACTGTCATAAATAAAATGAACTTTAGTCTAAAAACGTTATATAGCTCAATCAGGTCTTTTGACTTCACTGTTAGAAAACGTATTGTCACTCAGCTTCTGTTCCCACTGTTGGATTACAGTGACATAGTTTATCAGAACTCCACAGCTTCCTGTCTCCACTCTATTGATATTATTTATAATAGTTTATGTCGTTTTGTTTTACGTTGTCCATTTCGTACTCAGCACTGTCACATGTATGACCGTCTATCCTGGCTCTCTGCTGAGGCTAGGAGGAAATTTCATTGATTGCTGTTTTTATTTAAAAGTGTTCATTTTAACTTTCCTTCTTATTTAACTTCTCTATTAAAGCCGCACTCTGGATTATTTCATCAAGAGAGCAGTTTTTGAATCTAGCGTCCAAAGGCTCCTCCTCAAAACATCTCGACACGCGTGTCCGGTCGCGTGTGCGCGCGTGCACACGGCGCATGTGTAGAGTTTAATCACTCACAGTTCACAATCTTATTCCAAAACTACGAGGGTCTGATGAGCCCTCTCTGTCCCTGCTGCTTCTGATATTAGCTCTGTTAGCAACGAGCTGCTGCTGGACTCTGAAGCTGAACTTGACTCGGCCCTGGATGAACTTTCTGACCAAAATAAACGCGTAATCCTGTCAAGCCTTGCCATTCTGTGAGGTGAAAGGTTTAAAAATAAAAATAAATCCATCTTTAGCTGGAGAATGGGTAGGTTTTTAGTAGAAATGAGCTGTGAGTCCTCAGTGAACGGCTGAGACGGCAGAGAAACACACGGAGCGTCCTGTACGACAGCGCCCCCTACTGGTACAGGTTTGGTCAATGCGCGTGCATGTTGAGAGAATGCAAACATTTGAATTTCATTGGCTGAAAAATGTCGGCGGCAAGAAATAATGGAAAGGGGTCTCTAGGAGGAAGGAGGGTCTTCATCAGAATGACAGATGTTGTGGAACTCAACCCATAGATCATAGTTTAGACCTGAAATATCATTTAAAACATTTAGAAAACTTTGATACAGAGAAAAATAATCCAGAGAGCCGCTTTAATACCATTCTGGTCTCACTATGATATACGTAAAACTCAGTATACTTCATTTGTGGTTCCTCGTTGTAGAACTGAGGCAGGGAAGCTGCTTTTTCTGTTAAAGCTCCATCTGATTGGAATAATTTACATGTTGTCTTAAGGTCCACTACTTCTTTTAGGCAGTTTAAAACCCTGGTTTATGATCATATATTACCCACCTGCAGCTGTTTTTGAATTTATTTTTGTATCATCATTTAGTCTTTTCATATTTAAATTCATTTTACCCCAAATTCCTCGTATCAGTTGTCTCTAAACCATTTAGTTGTGCCGTTTGTCATTTGTCATAGTATATTTATGTGAATGTGTATTTGTATATATGCTCACACAAGTTATTTTATTTGATTAGCTTCACTCTTTATTATCTTAATTTTGTTTTGTTTACTTATTATTATTTTAAAGTTCTGTAGTGTTACTTTTGCCACATTGTCATTTTGTTTTGAATAGAAACTATTGTTTTTCTATTTGCATCTTTGTTTCCAGGAGGACCCACTTGAAAACGAGATGTTTCATCTCAAGTGGTTTTTTTATCCTCCTTAAATACAAGTTAATAAATAAATAAATATGGTATTTTAATATCATTATCAGAGCTCTCGATTTGGGAGCACTGAAAGAAGGTTGTAACAGAACGAGTCCAATAAAATAAAGATCCTGGGTTGAAGACGTGTGTTTGAAAGTTAGATTGTCTTTTCTGTTGGGACCTGAGCAGTCAGGCGTTCACCTCCTTCTCCATTTCTGCAGGCTGCATTGAGAGCCGAGGTCTGCACCTTTACCTCCATCTGTTGACAGTACTGTTTCTTTCTGTAATCTGATCACTTCATTGCTTTAAAAGGACCATCCTGAGCCACTGCTCTATGAAAGGTTGTTACTGTCCTGAATCTCAGGAACAAACAGTAACAGTAAAAAGAAAGGTTGATTATTTACCCAGTCTGGTCTGAGGAACACATTTCATTCTTCTGTATCTCTAACATGCTGTGAAGTGGTTGTTTACTAGATCACTAAACCAGCTGGTCTACCGCCCTCGGCTGAGCTCTCCTCGTCACTTGATGACGGTTCTGCTCCGAGCGGACGAGGTCTGCCGGAGATGGATTAGTGGACTCTGGGGGGAGTGGGACGGTAAGGTCACGCCTCAGGCCTAAAAAGGCGAAGCAGAATACCAACAGCAGCAGAGCACTCTAAAAATAACTCTGACTCTGAAACATGTGTGAATGCAGCAGGACCTAATTAGATTATGAGGTTTACAGCTGAGACTTTTATTAGGAGCAAATAAAGAAAATGTTTGAATGGTTTAGATGATGAAACATTCTGGACACTTTGTTTTGTGGTAAACTCACAAGTCCAGCAGCAACACTGACTGCTGGGATAAAGTTACCCAGAAGCCCTCACTCTCCTCTCTTCTGCCTGCGCCATCACCGTCACCCCCGTGGTCGATCTAAATCTGTCTGAGCTGGTGGAGAGAGGGGGTGGGGGGGGGGGGGCATCTACAGTCCCAACCAGGAGAAGGGCAAAGACCATCTAAACCTGGTCCCTGTCCGTCTCCCCAGCCTGGTCTACTGACACAACCCAACACCGAGGAATCTTTAGGACCTCTGGAATTAAAAATGCTTATTGAAATGCCCGATATGGATGAAGAGGAGTAAAGTTACGTGTGAATTAAAGGGTTTCTTCAGCTCCAATCTCTGGGATTAAATTGTGCAAAAAGAGCAAAAAACTTTTTGACAATTTGTCTTCATGGAAACATAATCAGCACAAGGGATTTTTAACTTTTAGGGACGATTTCTGCAGAGGAACCATGACTGAAACAACTGAAGGTAAAGTATAACTACAGTCAGTGTGACTTTATTTCAGTAGCTCATCATGAAAACATCTCACTGATCTGAAGCATTGACGATGCAAACGAAGAAACTTCATCTAAAATAAGCAGCTATCAAGTGTCTTCTCTTTGTAGTGTGACTTTCTGATGTGTGTGAGAACTGTACAGCTCAGAGGATCAGTTAGCATCAACACTGACTTTCTGCAGCTCAGAGCCACGTCAGCTGATTCTGTGTGATGTTGGTTTAACTTTGTTTCTTCAAGATAAAAACGACAAGCCCCTGTGAGCTGAGAAAAACATCCTGTTTATTCTTTAAGGGAGAAAATACACAAAATGTTTGGATTACTTGGAAGTGTTCTTGTTTTGAAATGAGTCTGGTAGTAAACATAGCAAATAGCAAACATTGTCAGAGTTAAAACTTTAAATGAAAAAGATTGATATTTTATTCAAACTCTCCTTTAAAAAATGATTTCCTTTCAGACCTGAATCATTCTGGCTGTCAGTTTATTTATCCTAACTTGATGGTTTTACTCCATTAGTCTGGTTTATTATTTAAATACTGTTGACACATTTTGATTGTGCTCTGGGTTTTTATCGTGTCGTAGGATGAAACTGGCCCCAGTCAGCTGCTGTCCACAGGGTCTGATCATTTCTCACATTAAACAGCTTTCCTCTACCAAACTGACGAGTCTCAGAATAAAGTTCTGTGAAGATCCAACAGCTGCTGATGTTTCAGACTAATTGTGCTTTCTCTTGCTCTCATATTAGTTCAAGTTTTCCATGTCAAACAATTGCAAAAATAGTTTTCTAATGACATCAATCATATTTATAAGATGATTAACTTGGATTAGATAATAGGCACAAATGTAGCTCTTGCTTTTGAAATCATGATCATTTATACTTGTTTATAAATTTCATGAAAATGGGTTTTTCTTTGGAAAACAAAGAAAATTCCAAGTGATCCCAAACTTTTGAGCACTTTAGTATAATATAATATTATATATTAATAATTATAATTAACTATAATTATAGTTAATATATCATTAACTCTGCTTCTCTTAAAATGACTATTTCTCTCTTAAGGTTTCATTCTACACATCACAGCATATTGCATCATTTTCAGCATCAACCCCTGGACTACTTCACTTGCTAAAACGTGATATACAAGAAGTAAAATGTAGCATCCATTCTGACTCTGAAAGGTTGAATCAGCCTTAATATTAAATGATTTCTCTCCTATAGAATCAGTTCTACTCATCACATCACATTAGGGCCTTTTCATCATCCTATTAAACCCCAACATGGCTAAAGCTGGACTTTTCAGCCAAACTATTTGTGTCATTTTGCAAAACCTAATGTTCTGCAGAATGCTCCCTCAGTACCCGGGTCATACCCCCTCTCAATAAAATAAAATAATCTGACTCCTAGATTTTAGCTAAAGTTGTATCCTTCTTAAATTGTAGCTGAAGGCTCCTGCTCTGAGTCCTCTCTGCTGCTGTCCACAGCTGGTCCAGGGTCCGGACACTGCTCCCTTCTCCGTCTTTGTGAGGAAAAAGCCAAAAGCCATTCATAATACCGTATTTGCCCGAATATAGGACGACCCCGATTATAAGACGACCCCCATTTTTCAAGACTGATCTTCAGAAAAAAGAATAAATTCACTTTATAAAGAAACTATTTTTTATTAAATTTTGAGAAAATAATTTATATGATACCTTAATTACAGACTGCTTTAATATTTGCTTATTAATCAGACAGGAACTAAAGTTCTATGTGACAACAGATTTCAGTCAATTGGGAAAAAAAAAAGAGAAAAAAGAAGCTCTCTCTTCCTCACTCTGGCTGTGTGGGCCCTCCCTCCTCCCTCTCTCCTTCTCTCTCTCACTGAGACTGTGTGTGTGCGCGCAGCTTCAGAACCGGGTCCTGTGGACGTCAGGCAGTTCTGGATCCTCAGGTGTTTTTCAGGCTTGAGGATGAATGCGTGTGTGAATAGAGTGACGCGCTCACCTGTACAGAGCTCACGCTGAAAACACTGCAGCTGCAGCGGGTCCCACAGAAGGTGTCGGCTCCATACGTACTAAACAGAACCGGACCGAACCAAAAACCCAAACTAGTCTGAAAACGCCAGAAGTTGATCTGGCTGGAGCTGGACTTTGACATCAGGTGTTTTAATCCTCAATAGGCTTTATGCACAGAGTACTTAGTAGAACTTCCGGTTTAAAATTACCTCGCGGGACCATTTCCGGTTCCATTTGAAACGTGAAGATTTCCAGAGTTAGAGTGCATTTTCAGCTAAAGATATTGTTTATAATCAAAACGAGTAATAGTATAGTATAGTACAGTATGATATATATATTATAGCACTAAGAAATGAAGCCATCATATAAGTATCAGCGGACGGGAAGCCTCGACAGCTGAACACTGCTGTGCTCCGTTGTGTACCGCATCAGCTGAATAGAATTCATCAGTCCGTTTCCACACATTTCCACTGAATAAATAACTACAAAAAGGAAGGATTGTGAACTTAAGAAGAGAAAACGTGATCATTTCTAACCACACCGTGTCTGCAGTCCACACTTTGCAGCACAGTAGTCAAAGAGCCGAGTGGAGGAGGCTAAAGGAGGGGGCGCGGCGCCGTTCGTGTGTAATTTCACTGGAACAACTATTCTTTTGGTGAATGAAGACTTGGTGTTTGATAACGTACAGCTAGACCAGAGAAAGTTGAAAGTTGGGAAGCAGTTGGAGCCCACGATCACGGCTTTATAGATTTGTCTCACTGTTTTTTGATGATGGAAGCTACGAGCTAACGCTGTTAGCTTACCTTCAATTTCATGAATAAAGCTGGTTATATACAGCTTAAAGTCCTTCACCCGCTTGCTCGCAGACGTCTCTGTGTGTTTTTCAAAAATCCGGTGGACATCGTTTACCGTGATGCGCGGCAGGTCTTGAAGAAAACGGGTAAAAAAATCCATTTTGTCCAGTTTGTGTGGGAACAGCGTTGAACCGGAAGGGAGGGGCAGCCTCTATCGCAACCAGGAAGTGACCGTGCATAAACCCCATAGACCTGTAACTTTGAGGTGGAGCGGACATCTGGGACCGCTCGCGGTCTAAGAGCTGCTTCCTGCTGGCGGCGCTTCTGCCGTTTGAACATAAAGCATGCGCCCCCTGCTGGGGCGCGATAGTAAGACGACCCCCCTTTTCAAAATGATTTTTAATGAAAAAAACCTCGTCTTATATGCGAGCAAATACGGTATTCCAGCTGTTCAGATTTAGTAATAGGGAATTTTTTAATGCATTGACTCTGCTCAACAAATGTTCTTAATCTAAAATAAATTTACCTGGTTAAATAAAATAATATGTAGTATGCAGTTGACCATATTCTAACATTGCAATATCCTTTGTTACAACTTAAAACCTTATGAAGTGAGTTGAAGCCCATTAGCTAACCTCCTCATTAAGCTAGTGGTGATGGATGGTTGTGGGTCTGTTTTATTTCTCACCTCTTCTCTTCCTGACAAACATGTCAGTTATTCTGCAGCATCTGTGTCCAGAGCTTTCTTCTCTGGAAGTCTCTCCCTTTCTGCTCCACCTGTTGATCTTGGTCCATTTTGTTTATAGGGCTAAAGGTGCGGCAGCGTGTGCTCACTCGTGTACAGTCGGTCAGGGGGAGGGGGTGTGTCTGTAGAGGACGCTGACACACAGAGAGAGGAGGGGGTGTCTTTGCGGCCCAGTTCTGGTGCGTGTGTGGGCTTCAGGAGGACAGATGCCCTGATGAGCTGCATGACGGATTGTTTATTTATTTATCAAGCGCGTCCTGACTGTCGGTAGTCACTGAGCAGGCCAGATTAGCGGGAAGGCCACCAGGAAATCTCCCGGTTCTCCAGATTACCAGTCCGCCACTGTGGTGGTGGAATATAAATACCTGGATGTTCACCTGGATGTTCACCTGGACAGGAGATGCAATGAAGCCGTTTACAAGAAGGGACGGAGCAGACTGGACTTCTGGAGGAAGCTGAGATCCTCAATGCTGCAGATGTTCCATCAGTCTGTTGTGGAGAGCGGGAACTGATCTGCAGTCTCCTGTTGGGGCAGCAGCATCAGAACCAGAGATCAGCTGATAAAGAAGGCGGGGCCTGTTCTGGGGACTCTGGAGCCTCTAGAGCTGATTGGACAAAGGAGGACGCTTCATAAAATGAAGAACATGATGGACAATCCTGAGCATCCTCTACACAAGACAGTAACTCAACAGCAGAGTGTCTTCAGTCTGGGATTAATAAAGTATTTGATTAATTGATTGTCTGAAGACACACAGAGTGAGATTAAAGCTGCACTCGGCAGATTGGTAAACGCGCTAGGTATCGCTAGCTATTTTACAGAAACACGTCTCAGAGCTCTCACCCCTCCCGTCGGGTTTAATCCGTAGGCCAGCCTTCCCCCAGACATTGGACCGTACATTGCCATGGTTACAATAGTGTCATATGTCGCCACCTAGCGTCCTCCTAGTGTCATGTCTTGTGCCTTGTCTAACCCTTTGCCTTCTGTTTTCACAGGTGTCTCCCATGTCCTGCCACCTGTGTCTCGTCCTGTCACCACCTCCCCAGTATATCAGTGTGCCTGTCTCGTCTGTGTTTTGTCAAATCCTTGTCTTCTTGTCATCCCTCCTAGTCCTAGTCTGCGTAACCTTCAATAAATATCTACTTTTTCATACATCTGTGCTTGGATCCTCCTTCAACCCACCAAAACCTGACAGATAGAGACAAAAACTCCAGCTGTTGAAACCTTCCCCCAGGTTTTTCCTCTTTCTACCTCCAAACGTATTTAGGTTTCTGCTAGCTGAAAAGGTGTTTTTCTTTTTGGGACTCTGGTATTTTTCCCTAAAATTGAAGCGCTAACAGCCAGCTGTTTCTGTCCTTCTCTCACTTCTGGGGTGCTCTGCTGAAAAATGCACCAGGATGCATTAATGGAAGATCCAAGCAGTGAGGAAGTGCGGCGCTTCAGTGAGACAGACAGCTGGATCGTCCAATCCTATCGTTCAGTCTGAACAACCACTGCGGGACAACCATGTTATTGATTTCATTCTGGGGTTTTTTAATCGCCACAATATATTTATAGCTAGACTATATTAGAACATTGTTAAGAGGCATGGAAAAAAATGTTAACCACATTGTTTACCACATTAACGAGTGCAGCTTCAAATACATGGGCGTCACAACCATTATGTCAAAAGGGGACATGTCCCCCCATTTTGTAAAATTACACATTTGGACCCCCCACATTTACCGAGTATTAGTCCACCTTGCGGTCTGTTGGTTGTTCTCAAAGCAATCCAATCCACATGATTCATTAGAAATTACTCTGACCTCTGAAGTCCACTCCATGTTTTCCTCGTTATGCTGCTCCAGGGCACAAAAGGTCAATGTGATTGACAGAGTTATCAATAAAGACCAAAGATGCCCATCTGTCCTCCTTTTGACAGAATTATTTATTATTAAAGCAGAGTTTTTTTTTGTATTTTGTTCTAACCCCAGACACGCTCTCCTCCTGGACCAGAGACCTCACGCTGCAGCTGCCTGCATCCCAGAACACTTGAATTTAACTTGATCCTGTAGCAAAGCAGTGACAGAACTTTATACTTTGGAGAACCTTTAAAACTCACCCTGTGATTATGAACAGCTTCACATACAGATTTGTTCCTCTAGAATCAGGAGTTTGGCAAGATTTAGGAATTTACTCAGGAAATATGGACTGTCGAGGTTACCTGGGCCACATTTTATTGAGTAAAAATGTTTACTACTGTATCTGTAGCGTTTAGAACTAATATAATTCTGATTCATGTGTAACAAGAAGCCACTAACTAGACCTGAACCATGGCTGTTGAAGATCTGTTATTTTCTACATTTAAAGAACAATAATAATCCAAACATGTTATTTTGTTTTCCAGAAGATGATAATAAGTTGTTTATTGGCTTCCCTTGAGAAAAGAGCCTCACCTGATGTAAAACTACTGTCAGGGAGAAACCCTGTTATAAAAAGTAGCTTTTCAAGAAATGAAAGAACAGAAACACTGTATGGTCACAGGGCTCATTAGATCCTTAACACCTTATAAAGTATGACCAATAGAGGGGATTTATGCAAATGAAAATGATGAAAAATGGCGACACAAGGTTTTACCACAACAGCAACAATATTCTGGTGTTTAAAGGCCTGTCTATGTATCCTTAGAGAAGGTGAAACGAACCAAAACCAATGAGCAACTTTTGATTCACAGCATTGTTCTGAGCTCTGTATTAACAGAGGCGACTGCTACATTACATCATTATGACACATTCGTTTGATTCAAGATTGAAATTCAGTCAAACACAAGTGAATACACTCACAACATTGTTTCCATAATGAAATAATAAATAAAATACTAGTTAATTAAAATACAAATACATTTATATTTAATGCAGTGATGTCCTTCCTGATTGGTGGGACGAATCAAACGTTTAAAGACTGAACTTTATTTGTGAACTTTTAAAAACAACAGTCTTTTTGTGACACAATGTAAAAAGCATCAAAGATTTAGCTTTATGTAAATAAGTTTGATTATTAGGTGCTGATTTCTCCTTTTGTAAAGAGACAGATAATCTAAGCTGAATCCATTCATTCGTTTTCTATAAAACTGTGATTTTTTTCTACCTCTAACCTGGTCAGCCCTCCTGTTTGTGTCCTGTGCTCTCTAAACATTTACCTGTTTAATAACATTTTGCAGCTCATGTAGTCACACTTATGGCTTCAGTCCAGCTCCAAAATGTTTCCCATGCAGAAGAGACCTGTTGGCGTCAGAGCAGAGGGTTAGACTGAGTGTGTGTGTGAGTTCCCTCAGCTGTTTGAGTCAGCAGTAAGAGAAACCAACAGGGAGCTGATGGGAATCGACAGGTGGTTCCAGCTCGCCCCGACACACAGAAACACAAACGGCATGCTGGGACTGGTTTCATCAGACTAAAGGAATCCTGGCTCTGAGACCCAGGCCTTTGTCTGGTGGACTCTTTAAATACAGCCTTGCTTTTTGGGGTTAAGAGGAACTCAAATATAAAAACAAAGGTTGTTTTGGAAAAATTAGTAGATAAAAAAAAAAGGCATAAGAAAACATGTGGAACCCCCCCCCCCCCCCTAATCTCTCTGAATGAGGACAGGTTTGAGTTGAACATAATAAAATGTTAGAGTAAAATAAAGGAAATGACCAACCCTCTACACTGAGAGGACGATTACTGATAGAAATCAGGTGTTTCATTAACAAACAGTGTGCAGGAGAAACAGAGGACAGGAAGAAAGGATCAAACATTAGCTGCCATGTTGTGTTTTTAGAGTCTGAGCACTCAGAATGTGGGGCTGAAAGTCCCGGCTATTCACCTGCACAGAACCATGATGTTGATTCAAATGACTGAATTACCTGCTCAGCATGTCATCAAGTTCTGCAGAGGCCTGTTAATGACTTGTTCATCTAAGTCAGGTGTGTTGGAGCAGAGAAACTTCAAAAACATGTAGGACAGAGGGGCTTTGAGGAGCAGGGTTGAGAAACCCTGTTTTAAAGGAACACTATGTAACTTTTCCCATATTTAAATCTTTTTTTCTTGAGCCAGTTTGTGCTAATTTACAGGGTTAATGAAAAGTCCCTCAGCCCATCTGCTGCTTGGATTCAGAATATCATCTTTGCAACTTCAGAGTCTCCAGTCCGGTGCCCTGAATTCTCACAAAATCACGTATCTCATGAGGGTTAGTCTAACCCAATGTGGCTAGCTGTTATGCTAGCTCTGGAGTGATTTTAGCTCATGATTCCTGCTTTTATTCAATCTCTCCCTGCTTGAACACAGCTGATTTCTTTGAATGAGTGATGAACCGCTCCAGTAGAAAGCGGTGAAGGCTGAGGAGACGTTTCAACAGGTAGATTTAGGGGTTTCTGAGCAAAGAGGATACAAACATTTTTACAACAGTGACTTAAAACGGACACTAGAGGATGCTGAAAACAATTCATAACTGCATAGTGTGTCTTTAAAGCACCAAATAACTAATTAAACATATTAGAAAAATCAACATTTGAACATACAGCAGGTGTCCTGTCCAGAAATGTCCCATCCTTTGACATCCTTCAGCATCAGTTAATTTTTTCATAACACTATTAATCAGTCAGCTAATGACTATAAAATCTGAAGAGAAAATAATTTGAATCCTCAGATTTTCAAGTATCCTTGATTTTGGACACATTTGTTCACATCTTCTGCTCCGTGTTTTGTGATTTTCAGTTCGGTCGTCAACGACGACCACGATGGTGATTGGCAGTAAGGCTGGAGAAGCTGGAGCAGCAGCTGCACAGACGCCTAGGAGAACCTTTACGGAGAACCTCTCCTCTACGTTCACCTCCCCGCTGGCCTGGATCCTGGTTCTGGCGCTGGTCATCACTTGGTCATGTGTTTTCATCATAATGTTTGATGTGGTGGACCACAAGGCCGTTACAGGTAAAGCTGGTTAAACCATTAAATCTTACACATTACATTCTTTTTCTTGCTGCTTTTTATTTTCAGATGTTGCTGTTTATGGGTTATGTATGGTTGAGAAAAATGTTATTTTAGTAAAACTTTGAACGATTTCCACAAAAATAAGCTCTGTAAAATAATATTACTTAATTTTGTTTTCTTTGCTGTCAGATTTCCCACTTGTTTGGATGCCAAAAGATAGCAAAAATATTTGATTTATTAAGAAAATTGTCCATAAATGTTCTATTAGTATTACCATAATTCTTCATTTTTAACTAAAAAGTAACATAACAATCAGAGATATCTATAAAGCTTAAAGATAGGTGTAAATATCATGCATTAGCAGAAAGTGTAATTTTAGATTCATTTAACTAGTATTTGTTTGATTTGATCATTTAAAGACTGACCACTTTAAGTGGACTGATTTACGATGACTCCATGTGAACTTGATTTTTAAAATTTGCCTTGAGTCAACTTGTTTCGTGACTTGGTGTTTCATGTATAAATGATACTAAAAACAACAGAATTAAAGGTAAATCTTTCCAACTGGACACGTTCTTATCTGGTAAATCTCTATTTCTAATCTGGAATATGTCAGCTGAGTTATGTGATAAAGAATAAAGTAGATTTAGTGAATACGGATTTGACTTTAACGTTTTAGGCTTAAAGGTGCTATAGGGATTTTGCAAACAAGCTAGGTATCGCTAGCTATTTTACAGAGCTCTCACCCCTCCCATTGGCTGTAATCTTAGGCCGCGCCTCCCCTGGACATCGGACCGCGCATCGCCACAGTAACAAGAGAGAGCAAAACACCAGCCGTTAAAACGCTATGCTAACGTTCCTCCAGGGTTTCCCTCTTTCTACGTCCAAACGTTTTTAGTTCCCTGCTAGCTGAAAAGGTGTTTTTCTTTTTGGGACTCTGGTAGTTTTTCCTAAAATTGAAGCGCTAACAGACGGCTCTTTCTGTCCTTCTCTCACTTCCGGGATGCTCTGCTGAAAAATGCTCCAGCAGCACTAATGGAGGATCCAAGGAAGTGAGAAAGTGAGGCGCTTTGGTGAGACAGACAGCCGGATTGTCCAATAGTTGCTTTTGGTCCAAAACATATGATTGGCTGATGTTTTTAGGGAACTGCGGGACAACTACTTTATTAATTACATTTTTTTAATTGCCACAATATATTTATAGCTATGTTAGAATGTTGTTAAGAGGAATTAAGAAAAATGTTTTAAGCTACATTGTTGACCAAACTCCCTATAGTACCTTTAATAGATCAATTAAAATCAGGTTGCTGTTTGATAAGGTGGAACAATTATCTGATTTTATGACTCAATTTTTTAAAAGTATTTAAATTGGCCTGATTAAACAAATGCTTTATGTCTCTGATAAAAATGATCAAATATCTTATTGACGTTGCTTCTGTTCCTTTGTTTCTATTCATTATTAATCATATGGGATTTTTCTGAACCTAATCCAGTGAAACCTGCTCTCCTTTAAACTTTGCATTATATTTCATTATATTTCTCTAAAGTCACTAAATCTCACATCACCTTCTCAACATTATACTAAAAAAAGCAGTTTTCTAACCCTGTCATAAAACCCATCCTTCTTTTATCACTGTATTAATAAACTGTAACATGATTTTTATAATAAATTAACAATAAACTGACCATAAATAACAAGGTAAACAACTGTTTGGACACTGCTGGGTTTTTTGTTACAGTATATTACTATTGGGAAATCACAATAAATGATTTGTTCTTAAATTTTACAATTCTGCTGTAGGGATAAATAAAAACCACCCCTCCCCTCCCCCCCTTTTTAGGTTTTTGTTTATTTCTACTGTTTCTCATCCAACCAGGTCACCCACAGGCTGGGATCAGGAAGGTTTTTAAGGATTCAGGGCGTAGAGGCAAGACCCTTTTACCTGCTACTAACTCCTCAGAGCAGAAGCTTAAGACGCTGCTAAATCTGCTAACAGACTGCAAATAATCAGCTTTCAGCATCAGAATGTTCCCTCGTTCTTTAGCTTTATAACGGATAAAGAAAGCTGGACCTTTGAGAGCATCACGTGCTCAGGTGTCAATAAGCTGTTAGAATGTCTTGTGTTTAGGATGGCTATACTGTTCTGGTGATATGCACTGTTTTCTGTTTTTCTCCATTTTTGGTGCTACATGTTTCTTTGTAAATTAATATTATGAAAACCCAGTAACGGCGATTGGACTGAAAACAGAAAATTGGGGTTTTCAAAATATTAAATCTTTCGGTGAGCCTGATTCAGTTTAAATGAATCCAGCTCGTCTGGATTTCATTTCCTGGTATTTGAAATGCATTCCCTCAGTTGTACACATTCTTCTTATACTTACTGGGTATTTTACACAGACCTGCAGGGATTCATGTCTAAACATGTTGCAGGAGTGGTGAAGTGAAAGTCCACCGTCCTTCAGCTTTAAAGCTTTATGCATGAGGACATAACATTACATTGATCTTTACCAGGTTCTAATATTATTCTAATCTAACCCCAAGTGACCAAAAACACACAACAGGTTCCACTATGTTAATGTTTATTTAACAAAGTCAAAATGGCTTGAAGCGCTCCTTTAAGTACTTGTTTTCTGTCTGACTTTACGAGTCTCCCTCGTTGTCGTGGAGGGATTCTGACCCACTCTAACACCTGTTTCTGCTCAGCGCTCATTTCATCCAGGTTGAGGTGGACTTTGGACCAACTGTCTGATTCCTTTTCAGGCGTTCTTTCTGCTAAAGATCTGTTTCTGTGTTAAGGATTTTTGTCCTGTTTCATGACTCTGTTGGGTCCAAGCTTCAGCTGTCAGGCAGCTGCTGAGGTGACCAGGGTTAGAGAGGTTGTCTATACTGTAGAGTGGGAGACCGGGGTTCAATCCCCAGCCCGGGGCCATGTGTCAAAGATACCAAACCCCAATTTCCCGCTGGGCGACATCAGATTGGCAGCCCACTCCAGGATGGGTCAAAAGCAGAAACACAGTTGATGGATGAATAAAGGACACATTAATATTTTTTGTTATTCGATTGTTATGACCTGACTCAGGCGTGGACTTGATCACTTCTGATTCTAGAAGACTTTGATCTACAGGGGACGTCATGGTTGACTCAGTGACTCCTAGGAGTCAAAACCATCAGCTCTCCACCACCGTACTGACAGCTAGTAGCTGTTAGTGTCGATCTGCTGTTTGGTTCATAACCAAACATGCTGCTGTGCATTATGGGTAAAGATTTCACTTTGATCTCATTGTCCTAGAAGTCTCATGGTTCATTAGATGAAACGTTACCAACCTGAGTCGTGCCACCATGTTCTTTTTGCAGAGGTTCCTGGTTTACTGATTCTTTGTTCTGACTGTGCTGCGATGAACTTTAACCTTTAATCTGCAAACTGAACCCTGTAGAAACGGAGATGTAGATCTTGTGATTCTGACCTCAAAGTCAATTTGCTGGGCCGTCCTCTCCTGGGGAGCTAAATCTAACTGGGACTCCGAAAAGTTTGTAAATGACCTCTAACCTTTCTCAGATAGATCAACAGCAAACGTTGCGTCTCTAAGATCACTGATGATGTCGTTGCTTCTTGTGTTAACACACACCTGTATGCTCCAGACCTGCAAACGGACAGAACTCCTGCTTTTATAGCCTGATGATAATCAGTTAATGAATTTATCAGGCTGATGCTGAACTTCTTTAATCTTGCAGAACTTTTTGTTAATAAACGACGACGATCTGTTGTGTTTTTGTACACTAGAGGTCAGACTTGAATCATTTTAGAACCTAAAGCTCAGATCATTTTTATTGATAAGAAAGACTTTAAACTTGGAAAAAATGTGAACGTTTTGTTAAAACACAGTTTGATATTTCATATTGCATTGATGAGCTCAAAGTGAGATGACGTTTGCATTGGAAACACTGACCCTCTGTCATCAAACGCTGCTGAATACAGTTTTGATTTGGAAATAAATAAATAAAGAGATTTGAATCATAAAAGTTTCTAAACCTGAGCTTCAGAGGCTGATTCAGACGTTGATGATTGAGGGTCAAATGACTCCCAGAATGCTTTTTGTTCAGTGGAATGCATTTAGGAGGTAAAACTGGAACGTGGGTTAGTGATCACTACCTGGATCACAATCTGTTCAGCTGTTCAAACATCTCTTACAGCCCCTCTTTCAGTTTCACCCATCAATAAGGAAGTTACGCAGATGTTCCAGAGGTTTGAGTAAATGCAAGGCTCAGGAACTTCATTTTGTTTTGGTGAACACATCGATGAAAACAGCTTCATTCAACCTAAATGAGCGACTAAACCAAACGGTGTTCGTGATCCACCAGGAGGCCTCAGTAAGATCAGCTCCGACCCGATGAAGGCCATGACCGAAGCCGTGGGCGAATCCACAAACGTGGTCACGGCAGTTTTCAGATTTGCTGCCAACCTCATTGCTCCTGAAGACGATGACGGTAAAACACAACGAACACAGAGCTTTTCAAACATGAGATTTAACAGCTGCAGGTGGTCGCTTTAACATTTCAGTAAATTCACTTTTTTCTCTCTTCTAGGAAACCTCTATGCAGTGAGGAAGAAAGGTTGGTAGAAATGCAGTGTTTTGTGTATAATTTACAGACATTAAACGTTTAATATTATTAAGTTAGTAAATAATGGTATTGAACAGCTCTTTACTTCAACCGGATTGTGAGACGGGACTTTGTTTTTTAGGAGCTTTGATGTGAATGTTGCTAAAAAGAAGAAACCTCATAAAATAAACAACAATGCAAGTTTCTAGACAGACTTTTTTCTTCTTTTTAGATGAAATTAAAGCTCAGCTAATCTAACCCTTTAACTAGCAGGTTGACTGCTTTTAGTCCCTACAGCTTATTAAATTATGCACTGAACTTAACTGGAAACAAACACATTTTTTTAAATCATGGGGATTTTTCAAAAAGAAAGTAAATATGACATTTTACTACCTTATTATTCATAGTATTATTTTTACATTATTACTTTTGCTTTTCTGGTGGTGTAAACGTTAAAGGGTTGATCACTGTTAAAAGACATCTAAATAGGATTTATGATACATAGTTTATTGGAAGATTCAAGCATTTTTGAATTTATGAGCCACAGAGTTTCAAGTTGGATGGAGAATGATGAATAAATGGAGACAAATAAAAAAGTGAAACGTTTTTGACTTGACTGGAAATGGTTGAATACATTTGGCTGACTGTCCAACACCCCCCACAGCTCCTTGAGGATAAAAACAAAATAATTAGAGATGTACCGATACCAATACTGGTGTCGGTATCGGCCCGATACCGATACAGATACCGGTATCGGTTAAAGTTACCCGATACCAGTTGTAGTTTCCTATATTGAACACTAGGGGGAGCTATTGAGCTAAAGTGTGGGTTGAGAGCTGGAGATGGTGCCAAATAGTTCATTTTATTTGGTTAAAATGTGGAAAACTGCAATAATTTCACTGTGAAATCACAGAAAATGGTTATTTTTCACCTTATATTTTAGTTTTGTGATCATTTTTATTAATATATTTTATTTTTTTATCTAACTCAGTTATTTGTTGTAAAAAGCAGAGAAGAAAAAATAAAACCTGTATTCCAATTCGTTGCATTTTTTTGTGTGGTAGAAGTATTGGTACTTGGTATCGGTGAGTACTCAGATTTAAGTATCGGTATCGGATCGGTTTTGAAAAAAGTGGTATCGGTACATCCCTACAAATAATTGAATACTAAACTTTATGACAAATATTTTTTGTCCCTATTTGTTTGACAAATACATTGATATTATTCATTTGAAAAAGGTCAACACCTGCTCTGAATGCAGCCTTTAGTTTTGAGTTGAGGCTGTAAGGTAAGTTTCACTTGTTCAGGTGAATCATTTCTATTTTGTTTTTTATAGTAATGGTCATTTATTTTGTTTATTGTGCAGGAGAGTTTCTGCCATCAAGAAGGCAAGGTCTGTATGTCTCTTTCACTCAATGCACTTAATGCACATCGCTTATGGAAAAACACATGAACATGTTAATCACACGTGAGCCCATGTGATCAATGAACTGACATTTTCCAGTTCCAAAATGGACAAAGACTTTCAGGATGCAGAGCTGACAGGAAACTCAGTTTGTGGAGTTTGTTTGTTTGTGATGTCAGAAGAAATCAGGATGAAACCAGGATCAGAACCTGATTCAGAATCGTCAGGTCAGATGTTTGTGTCAAAGGTTAAAAAGTGATCAGAGGATTTTTGAAATACTTTAGACTCAAATGGATTCCAGGCAACAGAAACATATTAAAGAGAAGACTTTAGTATTTTAAATCATCTAGCATTTCTTTTTAAGAGGAAGAAGAACTGTTCTTCAAAGTCGAAACTGACCAGCGTTCTGACGCCGACACCCGAAGCTTCAAAAGTCACAGTTTGACTGCTTCCAAGATCTTTGTTCCAAATATTAGAGACTTTTGACAAAATTAAACTCTTTATTTGTTTTATGGTCAGAAATAAAATAAAGTGACCAGTAAAACACGATTATTGAGATCTGTTAAATGACAACTCAACGTTTTCTTTCAGTGATAGGGATGCAGGCAAAGAAGAATCTGGAAGAGATACAAGAGGAAGAGCAGGAGGAGGAAGAAGAGGGAGACGAGGTTGAGGAGGGAGAAGAAAAAATGGAAGAGGGAGAGGAGGAGGAGGGGGAGGAGGAGGAGTATGAAGAAGAGTATGATGATGAGGAGTATGAAGAAGAGGAATATGAAGAGGAAGACTATGACGAGGAGGAGTATGAAGAGGAAGAGTATGAAGAGGAGGAGTATGAAGAGGAAGAGTATGAAGAGGAGGAGTATGAAGAGGAAGAATATGATGAGGAGGAGGAAGAAGAGGAGGAGGAAGGTGAAGCTGAAGAAGAAAAAGAGGTGAAAGGAGTTGAAAAGGAGGAGGGAGAAGATGATGAAGAGGATGAAGATGATGAAGGGGATGATGCTGATGAAGAGGAGGATGCAGTCACAGAGGAGGAGGAAGAGGAGGAGGCTGATGAAGCAGCTGCAGAAGCAAAGAAAGATGAAGACATCGATGAGGAAGAGGAGGAAGAACCTTTCTCAGCTGGAGCTGGTGCTGCTGACGATGATGAGGAGGCCTCTGAAGAAGAGGAAGAGGAGGAAGAAGTTTCTCCAGAACCCGTTTCCACCTCTGACGATGAAGAGTCAGCTCTGTCTCCTGAGTCTGAGTCGGACGTTCCCGCTGGCGTCAACGACAGCGACGAATACGAAACTCTGTCCGATGATGAGGATGACGAAAAAGATGAAGATAGTGACGACGCCTTTATTGACACCTCAGATGTCAGCAAATCAGCTCTTCTCTCAAGTGACGAAGATGAGGAAGTTGATGATGACAGTGATGATGTCATTGCAGAGGACAGCGATGATGACTTGGAGGCTGAACTTCCTCCTATAGCTGTTTCCAGTGAGGAAGATGAAGATGATGATGATCTGAAACCTGCAGGTGAGGAAGACCTTTCTGCTCTACCTGCTGTTGAAGAGGAGGATGAAGATGTAGACGCTGATAAAGACGCAGATGAAGATGATGATGATTTGGACCAATCAGACGATGAGATCTCTGTTGCTTCCTCTGAACACTTTGCAGATGATGAAGATGATGATGAAGATGAGGAAGACATTAAGGATGACGACTTTGACAAAGACGCCCTCGTCGACCTTGAAGATGATGAAGATCTTGACAAACCTGATGATGATGATGATAAAAAGGAGGAGGAAGAGGAGGAAACTCCTCCCTTTGTGAGCTCAGACAGTGGAGTCCTAGGTGACGAAGATGATGATTCTGATCTGGAACTCGATGAAGAATCTGTGGAAGAAACCAACCTCAGTGATGACTTGACTGATGAAGATGAGACAGATGATGAAGATGTTGACACCAGCTCACAGGAGGTCATTGAGGAAGAAGAGGAGGCAGAAATCACAGAAACACTTGTTGGAACTGAGGAAGATAAAGACGAACTTAAAGAGGAGAAGACAAAACCATTAGCTGAGGAGGAAGACGATGAAGATGATGATGATGATGATGACATCTTGCTGGCAGGTAAAAATACTTTTAATCTTCTAAAAAACAACAATCCTTCATATTTTCCCACAAACTGGTGAAACAGTTTCTTCAATTCCACCCTGTGAATTTTGGTGTTTTTGGCTTTTTTGTTTGTTTGTTCATATTTTATATATATTAAATAACTTTTTACATTTTAAATTAAAAGTTTTGTTTTCATTTAGATTCTTTCCCACAGCTCAGTTCTTTGACAGGAACAACAATCCCGATTTATCAAAAACGTTACTCTTTCTTTGATCAGCTGTGGTAAAGAATATTACATTTATAAATAAAACCTCATAATAATAATAAAAGACCAAATAAAACATGAAATACAAAAAGATTTTCTGGACAATGCCCCTGAAGGATTACGTCAGCTAACACAGGTCACGTTTAGGTTCAGGTTTGGGGAAAACAATTGAAAGAAAAGCATCGTATTAAATAACAAAATGCTTATTAACATTGGATTGATTTTAAAGAAACTTTTAGAAAAATCTTCATTGATGAAATCTACAAGTGATTAACTCTGGAAGTTAATCCAATTCATGATGGACCCTAGTCAATTGACATAAGCTAAAATAATGGCTACTCGGTTAATTTCACAGATTTTGAGCAATCATTTGGTAAATTTGTAAATAACTACTGTCCTCGCCTACTTTTGTTATAAAAAGTTAAGCCCTAGTAATCCATTTACAGACACTGTCAAGTTGTACTTTCTGGATCTAGGGATCTGTTTCCTGAGAATGTGGGGCTGAAAGTCCAACCTACTCACCCAATTATTTATTATTATTAGGCATCAAATACTAAACATAGCCAAACATGTTAGTAAAAACAACATTTGAACTTGCAGCAGCAAGTTAAAACTACTTGAATCAGCAGGAGTGAACTAAAAGGTCCCATTTGTTTACATTCATCTAAAATGCTACGGACTGCCACTGGGGGGCGCTTTGGTTCCTATTGGCTTCATCACCCACATCACTTCTATTTAGTCAGCATGTAAACCGGCATCCTCAACAGAACCTAAATTCTACACATCTCAGCTTTCAGCTTCACCAATAAGTCTTAGATTCAAATTTGTCAGCAGAAAATCTGAATATTTACTTTTTTCTTCTGAATATCTACTTTTTTCCCCTGAATATCTACTTTTTTCTTCTGAATATCTACTTTTTTCTTCTAAATATCTACTTTTTCCCTGAATATCTACTTTTTTCTTCTGAATATCTACTTTTTCCCCCTGAATATCTACTTTTTTCCCTGAATAGCTACTTTTTTCTTCTGAATATCTACTTTTTTCTTCTGAATATCTACTTTTTTCCCCTGAATATCTACTTTTTTCCCTGAATATCTACTTTTTTCCCCTGAATATCTACTTTTTTCCCTGAATATCTACTTTTTTCTTCTGAATATCTACTTTTTTCTTCTGAATATCTACTTTTTTCTTCTGAATATCTACTTTTTTCCCCTGAATATCTACTTTTTTCCCCTGAATATCTACTTTTTCCCCCTAAATATCTACTTTTTTCTTCTGAATATCTACTTTTCCCCCCTGAATATCTACCTTTTTCTTCTGAATATCTACTTTTTCCCCCTGAATATCTACTTTTTTCTTCTGAATATCTACTTTTTTCTTCTGAATATCTATTTTTTTCTTCTGAATATCTACTTTTTCCCCCTGAATATCTACTTTTTTCCCTGAATAGCTACTTTTTTCTTCTGAATATCTACTTTTTTCCCCTGAATATCTACTTTTTTCCCTGAATATCTACTTTTTTCCCCTGAATATCTACTTTTTTCTTCTGAATATCTACTTTTTTCTTCTGAATATCTACTTTTTTCTTCTGAATATCTACTTTTTTCCCCTGAATATCTACTTTTTTCCCCTAAATATCTACTTTTTTCTTCTGAATATCTACTTTTTCCCCCTGAATATCTACTTTTTTCTTCTGAATATCTACATTTTCCCCCTGTATATCTACTTTTTTCTTCTGAATATCTACTTTTTTCTTCTGAATATCTACTTTTTTCCATGAATATCTACTTTTTTCCCTGAATATCTACTTTTTTCCATGAATATCTACTTTTTTCCCTGAATATCTACTTTCTTCTTCTGAATATCTACTTTTTTCCATGAATATCTACTTTTTTCCCCTGAATATCTACTTTTTTCCCCTGAATATCTACTTTTTTCTTCTGAATATCTACTTTTTTCCCCTGAATATCTACTTTTTTCTTCTGAATATCTACTTTTTTCTTCTGAATTTCTACTTTTTTCTTCTGAATATCTACTTTTTCCCCCTGAATATCTACTTTTTTCCCCTGAATATCTACTTTTTTCTTCTGAATATCTACTTTTTCCCCCTGAATATCTACTTTTTTCCCCTGAATATCTACTTTTTTCTTCTGAATATCTACTTTTTCCCCCTGAATATCTACTTTTTTCCCTGAATAGCTACTTTTTTCTTCTGAATATCTACTTTTTTCTTCTGAATATCTACTTTTTTCCCCTGAATATCTACTTTTTTCTTCTGAATATCTACTTTTCCCCCCTGAATATCTACCTTTTTCTTCTGAATATCAACATTTTCCCCTGAATATCTACCTTTTTCTTCTGAATATCAACCTTTTCCCCCTGTATATCTACTTTTTTCTTCTGAATATCTACTTTTTTCTTCTGAATATCTACTTTTTTCCCCTGAATATCTACTTTTTTCTTCTGAATATCTGCTTTTTTCCCCTGAATATCAACTTTTTTCCCCTGAATATCTACTTTTTTCTTCTGAATATCTACTTTTTTCCCCTGAATATCTACTTGTTTCCCCTGAATATCTACTTTTTCCCCCTGAATATTTACTTTTTTCCCCTGAATATCTACTTTTTTCTTCTGAAAATCTACTTTTTTCCCCTGAATATCTACTTTTTTCCCCTGAATATTTACTTTTTTCCCCTGAATATCTACTTTTTTCTTCTGAATATCTACTTTTTTCCCCTGAATATCAACTTTTTTCCCCTGAATATCTACTTTTTTCCTCTGAATATCTACTTTTTTCCCCTGAATATCTACTTTTTTCCCCTGAATATCTACTTTTTTCCCCTGAATATCTACTTTTTTCTTCTGAATATCTACTTTTTTCCCCTGAATATCTACTTTTTCCCCCTGAATATCTACTTTCTTCTTGTGAATATCTACTTTTTTCCCCTGAATATCTACTTTTTTCTTCTGAATATCTACTTTTTTCCCCTGAATATCTACTTTTTTCTTCTGAATATCTACTTTTTTCCCCTGAATATCTACTTTTTTCCCTGAATATCTACTTTTTTCCCCTGAATATCTACTTTTTCCCCCTGAATATCTACTTTTTTCTTCTGAATATCTACTTTTTCCCCCTGAATATCTACTTTTTTCCCCTGAATATCTACTTTTTTCTTCTGAATATCTACTTTTTTCCCCTGAATATCAACTTTTTTCCCCTGAATATCTACTTTTTTCTTCTGAATATCTACTTTTTTCCTCTGAATATCTACTTTTTTCCCCTTTCCCCCCTGAATATCTACTTTTTTCTTCTGAATATCTACTTTTTTCCCCTGAATATCTACTTTTTTCCCCTGAATATCTACTTTTTTCCCCTGAATATCTACTTTTTTCTTCTGAATATCTACTTTTTTCCCCTTTCCCCCCTGAATATCTACTTTTTCCCCTTTCCCCCCTGAATATCTACTTTTTTCTTCTGAATATCTACTTTTTTCCCCTGAATATCTACTTTTTTCTTCTGAATATCTACTTTTTTCCCCTGAATATCACCTTTTTTCCCTGAATATCTACTTTTTTCTTCTGAATATCTACTTTTTTCTTCTGAATATCTACTTTTTTCCCCTTTCCCCCCTGAATATCTACTTTTTTCTTCTGAATATCTACTTTTTTCTTCTGAATATCTACTTTTTTCCCCTTTCCCCCCTGAATATCTACTTTTTTCTTCTGAATATCTACTTTTTTCCCCTTTCCCCCCTGAATATTTACTTTTTTCTTCTGAATATCTACTTTTTTCTTCTGAATATCTACTTTTTTCTTCTGAATATCTACTTTTTTCTTCTGAATATCTACTTTTTTCCCCTTTCCCCCCTGAATATCTACTTTTTTCCCCTGAATATCTTTCCCCTGAATTTTAATGTTGGCATTTTGTCATTTTGAAACTTTTATGATTGCATTTTATGACTGACTATTTATAGATTTTATGTTTTAACTTGATTGTTGATTTTATTGTTTTTTAAAGCATTTCATGTACTTTATTATGTCATTCTTTGTGTGTGTGTGTGTGTGTGTGTGTGTGTGTGTGTGTGTCCGGAACCTTGTTTTGCTGCTATTCTTGGCCAGGACACTTGAAAAAGAGATCTTGAATCTCATTGAGGTTTTGGTTGATTGATGGATTGATTGATTGATTGATTGATTGATTGATTGATTGATTGATTTGATCTAAGATCCCTCCATATGTACTTTATCTTGTAAAAGTGTCCTTACTGTTTTGTGTTTGAAGCTTCTGCTGTAGCGGCGTTCTCTGACCAGCAGGAGGCAGCAAAGACTGAAGCAGATGATGCTGAGGATGAGGATGAGCTCAAAGAGTCGGATGATGAAGATAAGGCAGAGGATGCTGAAACAGAAAAAGCAGGTTACTAACATTCAATCAATCCATCACTTTATTAAAGACACAAATAGGTCCATTCAGTCATTACATGTCTATAAAATAATTAAATGATTTTATTCTGAATAAAGTAGATTTTTATTTATTATAAATCAGAAACCAGACATCCTGCAGCACCTGAGGAGGAAGAGGAGGAGGGAGAAGAACCAATGAGAGAACCTCAAAAATCTGCAGACAAATCTGAAGATAAGGACGAAGAGTTTGATGAAGAAGGTGATGAGGAAAAGGCAGCAGTGGATGTGATCAAACCAGTGCCTGAACCAGAGGAGGATGCACCAAAGATGGAACCTGCAGGTGGGACCTGGAGGCTGCAGGATGCTTCTGTTTGATTGGTTTAATTTTATTTATGCCTTTTGGTTTCAGTGTGTCCCTGTATGCTCCCTAAAACTAAAGAGACATCTGCCAAGACTGCAGAGAAAAAAGGTCTGTATTTGTTTCATTGTGATCAACATTTATACCATTTGGTTAAAGTGTGGTCTGCAGGTCATCTGAGGCCATCAGTGATTTTTTGCAGGGGGTTTTCTGTTGCATCAAACTTCTATACAATCAGCCAAATATGGAACAATAAGTGAAATAAAGTGTTGAAGCTTCAAAAACACGTTTTTACCTTATTTAATTCTAAAATACGTTTACGCTTTTTGGTTTTATATAGTTTGTGTGGCTTGCAGTTTGGTTTATGATCCAAAGTAACTCCTAGAACTGTAGCTGTATAAACACCATATAGGATTCCATCCACAGACACTGTGATTGGGTTTCCAAACATCATTTTAACTGACTAAATGACCAAAACAGTTTCTGTTTGACTGAGACCTCTAAATAAACATTAAACTGTCAATTGGTCACATTTTTGAATAATTGCAGATTAAAAGTTATAGAATTATAACGATTTTTGGAGTTCATTTCTTTG
The DNA here is from genome assembly GCA_006937965.1 of Callopanchax toddi. Classification (NCBI taxonomy): domain Eukaryota; kingdom Metazoa; phylum Chordata; class Actinopteri; order Cyprinodontiformes; family Nothobranchiidae; genus Callopanchax; species Callopanchax toddi. The sequence continues at coordinate 913,960 of SSNR01000246.1, read as the reverse complement.
TTTGTTAGCAAAATATCTCATGAACCACAAGACAATTCAGAAAAACGTCATCAGAATCTGATTCAGTCAATATTGTTTTCATGATTTGACCTAAACAAGGTTTTGTTTTAACAGCAGATTGGTTGTTTTACTCACCACCAGAAGTAAAGCTTCTGGTATTTGATGTCATGTTTCTGTTTTTAGACGCCCCCAGGAGAGTTTCAGCTGTGAGACGAAAAAAAGGTAAAGATTAAAAAAGAGGCTTTGACTAGAAAAGTGTTAATACCATCATAAAAAGTTTTTTATAAATCATCTGAGATTGTTTTATGTAACCACTACTTAATGCAGCGAACATTTAACGAGTATTTAAACATCTACTTTTTCTTTTTGATAAATATAACTTTAAGTAATGACATGAACAACTTGCTGAGCAGCTAATAATTTGTGTTAATTCTTTTTTTAATTCAAGAGCAGGAAGCTGTAAAGAAAGATGAAAAGCCCAGAAGAGAAGGTAACATCACAGATCACTGTTTTTCTTTGTCCTTTTTGAGCTTTAATAACTGTCATCCTACATGTTTTTTCAGCTCTACCCAGAATCTTAGCTCTGGAGCCAAAGGCCCGGCGGATCAGGAGACTGGCTCCTCTACTCAAAGGTGTGCTACATGTTAAATTGTACTAAATTTAATGACAAAACAAGCAATTAATTGTGTTTGTATTCAATCACAAAAAGCCAAGATAAAGGAGAAGGCCAGGACTATGAAAACAGGTCTGTGGTGAATTCTAAACCAACGTTATCACATACTGTATATCACACAGAGCAGGGAAGAAAACCTCATTTGACTTCTTATCTGACTGCATTCATTTTTAGTGACAGAAGCCAAAAAACAGGAACCGCCTCCAGAGTCTGCACAAGAAGGTAGAAACACGCTGTAAACATTATTTTATATGAAATCAACTTTGATATTAAAATATGTCAAAATGAATGAATTTATGAGCTTTTTCTTCACAATTTTCCATTGTTTTAATATTTTACTTAATTAAAACAATATATACTTAACTTCACTTTAATAAAAGTATTGGTTCATCATCCTAGTTTATTGAGGTAACAATCCATAAAAATCTTTTACTTGTTGTTTAGATCAGACAGCAGATGTTCTTAAGTTAGAAAAAATGTAACTTTTTAAGTTGAATTTTTCACACACTTTGACTTTAATCTAATTTAAGGTTGAATCACTTCATTGCCTAAGTATGAATATTAGCTGTAAACATTTTACCATTTTCCATATTATGGAGGACCGAAACTGACATATTTAAAAATAAAAGCAGAAATACGTAATTTGTCTTTTCTTTTCCTTTATATGTGCATTTTTGCAAAGAAATATATATATATATATTGTTTTTTGTTTTTCCTGAATTATGTGAATTATCATCAAGAAAAAAATTGTTTTGTTTTTATTTTCCCTATATATGCATTTTTTTAATAAATGTATATGTTTTGTTTTTCCTTTTCCTTATTACCTGTAATTTCATCACGAAAAAAAAATATTGTTTTTCCTTTTTCTTATTATGTGCATTTTCATGAAGTAAAAAATATATATTCTTTTTCCTTTTCCTTAGTTTGTACATTTTCATGAAGAAATAAATATATATTGCTTTTCCTTTTCCTTATACACACATTCCTTGTTTTTACATTCCCTCATCTACTCTTTTTACATTACCTTATGCATTTCTGCCTCATTATGCAAATTAGGAGGGCTGTCCTTCTTGGTAAACAGGAAGGAGCAGGAACCATGCGCTGATCGATTGTGCATGCCTGAGATTTTGGGCTTTCAGGAGAACGCCTTTTTGTTTGAAAAGAAGTGAAGTCCTAACAGACATGTCTCTGAAGATTGCAGATGAATTAAGGCACGTTGCTATCTTAGCTGAAAGTAATACAGTCAGTGATGACTATTTATTGTTTCGCGTAGACATTTTGAGTGAGAGGCTATTTCAGATAGCTGCAGACACGGACAATGAAGCTGACCCGTTAGTTGTCCAGATTTTGGAGGAAGTGGCCTGTCGCTTGCACAAGTCTGTGTATTCTATAGCCTAATTCTGTAGCCTATTTGCAGCTTCTCTTAACAACTCCGACACAGATCGTCGTTGTGCTCCCTCCATTACTGTACTTTGGTTGCTATTACGGTGGAGCCAAAATCTCAGGCATGCACAATCGATCAGCGCATGGTTCCTGCTCCTTCCTGTTTACCAAGAAGGACAGCCCTCCTAATTTGCATAATGAGGCAGAAATGCATAAGGTAATGTAAAAAGAGTAGATGAGGGAATGTAAAAACAAGGAATGTGTGTATAAGGAAAAGGAAAAGCAATATATATTTATTTCTTCATGAAAATGTACAAACTAAGGAAAAGGAAAAAGAATATATATTTTTTACTTCATGAAAATGCACATAATAAGAAAAAGGAAAAACAAT
>SSNR01000246.1:848939-911503 GCA_006937965.1 Callopanchax toddi | reverse complement strand
ATATAGGGAAAATAAAAACAAAACAATTTTTTTCTTGATGATAATTCACATAATTCGGAAAAACAAAAAACAATATATATATATTTCTTTGCAAAAATGCACATATAAAGGAAAAGAAAAGACAAATTACGTATTTCTGCTTTTATTTTTAAATATGTCAGTTTTGGTCCTCCATATTTTCATTGGTAAATATATTAAAAAGTAAAAAAAGTTGTGTTTTAGTCACTTCTGATTAAAATCACCACACTGATATTCTTGTTTGTTCTTCATGAAAAACATTTCTTTAAATTTGAACCCAAACTAAAACATAACCAAGTGAAGAAGTTTGTTACCTGATATATGATTTGTGTTTTGTTGTTGTTGTTGATAAATGATTTATTATTTATAATGTTTTACCTCTTTCACCTTAAAAATAAAGAAGGCCTCTGAGTGACCACAGGTATATCTACTGTATCTGTCCTCCATGGAGATGTGCTGACATGAACTTGTGTTTGATTGTTGCCGTAGTCGGTCCCTGTAAACCTGCTCCAGTCTACTGTCCGTCCCCTCCAGGCTGGTACGGTAAGTCAGGAAGACATAAAATCATACACGGAGTGGTCTGCAGCGTTCTTACTGATGTGAGATTTTTATTCCCAGTTCATCACATCGTCACAGACAATCCGTACCCTCCTCCAACCATGTCAGGTATTCACACTGATATCCCCTTAACCTAATGTGATATTTTAAAGTCAATATATGATACAGTTTATAGTTTGGCCATGCATATTTAATAAAAGCAGATTTTGTGTCTTTTCAGCTCCATCTGCTCCCGTTGTGACCGTCCATCCTGGAGCTCCACCAGTTCAGCCTCCGTATCAACAACAACCTCCTCTTCCTCCGCTGATGCAGCCGCTTTATGCTCACTTTCAACCATATCCACCTCCAGTGCAACCAGTGATGCCTCCTCCACCAGAACCAGTCCACCCAGTGCAGACCGAGCAGCCAGAGACTCCACAACCAGAACCTCCAGTTGAACCCGAGGAGCCGACTCCAGCTGCTGAAGCTCAGCCAGCTGCTGTTCAGGGTGAGCAGGAGGCGTAACGTAAATTAGTACGCTGTCAGGGATGTTTGCACCACCATCCACACATCCATCCATCCACACATCCATCCATCCATCCATCCATCCATCCATCCATCCATCCATCCACACATCCATCCATCCATCCATCCATCCATCCATCCATCCATCCATCCATCCATCCATCCATCCATCCATCCATCCATCCATCCATCCATCCATCCATCCATCCATCCAGAGACAGAGCAATGGTGGCTTGGAACGCGTTACCAAATTTTCTAGTAACAGATGAAAGTATGACCAGTTTTAAAAAGAAGTTGAATGTATATTTGTTCACGCAGCAGGAATAGAGTTGATGCTTTGTAAGAGCAGAGGAAGTCTCAATGATGATGTTGTTTTGTCACTGTCAAAAACTGTTTTTTTTCTTTTATAATTTGAGCTGATGTTATTGTTTTTGTCTTCTGTGTATGTTGAGAGAGTGTAAGTGTATTTTATTGTAAATATTGTGGATGTTGATGTGGGTTGGACCCCAGGAAGAGTAGTTGCTGTGAGAAGCAGCAGCTAATGGGGATCCATAAATAAATCAAATCAAATCAAATCCATCTAACCACCCATCCATTATTCCGTCCATATCATGTTTAAATATATTTCAAGAACAGAAAACATAAATGTCCTATATATTTCAAGTTTTTGTTATATACGTATATATACATTATATACACAGTATATACTGTATATACATTATATATACAGTATATACACACATACAAGTATATACACACACTAAGCATTTAGGTAGATTATACATAACTCTGAAGTATTTTCTTTAAAAATTAAAAAATATAAATATAAATATATACTGTATACACACAAGTTTATTTATACTTTAGTCCTAAACTTTTCCTTTTTTCTTTTAATAATTCTATTAAAACCTTAAACATATATTATAGTATGGCGCTCCCCGAGGCGATGTATTTGCTCCTCTGTCTATTTGTTTGTGTTGTTATCTGTGTAGCAAAGGAAGCCTTTCATTGTGCGGGTTTACCTGTGCATATGACAATAAAGATTCCTTGATTTGATTATAAATAGTATATTTTAACACTGAATAACATTTTGCTCAGAGATTTGAGTAAAAACAATCTTCTCTTTCTCCTTTCAGAACCAAAGACTGACGAACTGAAAGCTTCCCCCACAGAGAAAGGTACAAACTGTGATAAGTAAACCTGATTTCTCTAATTACAGCAGTGAACAGTAACTATTATCTCAATATTTTAGCTGCAAAGAAGAAAAGAAAGGCTGCTGATTTAATAAAAGGTACCGTCTGCTTCTCCTAATGGACTAAATGTTTAATTTCCCTCAAGTTAATTCCATCTACAGCAGTGAAACACGATGACACAAAGTGCTATGAATGCATCATTAAGGAAAACTCACTTTTTATGACTGTTCTTCTGGGTTTGTCTCCCCAGAGTCTGCAGCATCCAAAGACGGAGCAAAGAAAGGTCATTTCTGTTCTCAGATCAGCTCTTTATGTTATGAGGAACATGGACGAGTGTTGCAGTCGAGCATTTTTTATTTATACAAATGAGTTTATACTCAGGAGGATGAAATAAAAAAACTATTTCATCCATTTTACATGTATGTTTATCTATTATGTCTATTTCTATAGGTGTGACTGCAAAAAAAGAGAAAACCAAAGTTCCTGCTGCAGCAAAGAAAGGTAAAGTAAATGTTTTCAACCTTTTTTATTTAAAATATAACCATAAGTAAAAAGATGTGGTGCTATTATAATTAATTCCTTCATATATGGTTTCTACAGAGCCGCCTGCAAAAAAGGAGAAAAAAAGTTCTGCAGTAGCAAAGAAAGGTAAAGAAACATTTAAAATGTAAACATATAATAATAAAATGCACCATTATGTGCTGCAATTTTTAAATATATTATGCTCTGGTCACTTTAATACATTTACTTTTCTTGTTCGTATTTGTTTGAATTGCATTTTTTTATTGACTGTTTGCAAGAAAATGCTAATTCGTTGTAGCTGTTTGATACAGTTGTGCATTTATTGGGAATAAAGTTATTCATGCATTCATTCATTCATTCATTCATTCATCTGGTTGACATGACACAGAGCTGCCTGCTAAGAAAGAGAAAAAAAGTTCTGCAGTTGCAAAGAAAGGTAAAGAAATCTAAAAATCTCTTATTAAATATAAGAATCTCCCCACACAATAAACAACGTTCCTTTATATTAAAAATGTATGTTTCCACAGAGCTGATGGCAAAAAAAGAGAAAACGAAAACATCAACATTAGCTAAGAAAGGTACAAAATATTTCATCAAACTTTACTACTACTAAACTGATCCTAAAATACACACATTCTCTTATATTTGGTGAATATTTGTGTTTTTCATAGAGATACCTGCAAAGAAAAAATCCAAATCTGCTTCAACGTCGATGAAAGGTGAGCTATCGCTGCCCCAGACCACGCTGCTGACATTTTCAATAAATTCCAACAAGACTGAAACAATCTTCTTTGATTTGAGGTGGAAACTCGTATTTACATAATAATTTAATCCCGACCCTTTGCTCATTACGACAGAGCCTGCAGCTGTAAAACACAAGAGGAAATCAGCGCCGGAGAAGACAGGTAACGGCTCCCGCTGACGAGGATTAGTATGCACAAAAATCAATCATCATTCACATCAGCGACAAGAGAGGTGATTGGAAACTAATTGTTTTTGTTCCCCTCCGGAGCGTCAGCTGTCAAGAGCAAAGTCACAGCATCCAAAGATAAGAGAGGTGAAACTCTCTGCTCTGAAATCACATTTGACCTCCCATTTGATTTTTCTTTTCGTTCAGCTTCTTATTCTGAGTCATCTATTTAGTGAGAAACTGGATCAAACCAGTTAAATGAACATGTTTGACTTTAAACAGCTCCAGATCTACATCCCATCAGACTGAGAGCGAGGCTGGATGCTCACCGGAGGGCAAACGTCACCTCTCAGGCTGACGGACTCAAACCTGCCAGACCTCCTTCTAAATCAGGTAACTCAGCAGGTTCAGATGCAGTCATAATATAAAAACATGATCAACTTGGAGTGTTTAGAGTTTCACAGACCTGAAAACTTCTAAAATGTATTTATTCACCATCAGAGGGGACAAGATCCAAACCAGCAGCAGAAAAGACAGGTACGTTTACAGAAAGTAAAGAAACAGGAGTTAGTTCATCATTTCTTTGCCTTTTTGCAGTAAGTCTTCTAATGTTAGCCTGATGGTGATTAGTGGAGCAAACACGATCACCAATAATGGTCCAATGGAGTAAATTTAGTGTTTAAATATTAGGATTGTCTCAAAACAGCTGAACACACATTCACAGGTTTGACTGGTTGACCCAGCGGTCCTGGATGTATAACATGAACTAAAGTTAGGAAAATACAACCATTACTTACTGGTTCATCACTGGTTCATCACTGGGCTCCAGCTGTTGGTGACAAATTGCACAAATCTTTTGTGAGAGAGTTTCCAAAATGTCTTTAAATGTTTGCAAGGGTTCTCAGTTTTCTCACATGAGCTGCAGGGCCTCGCCCTCAGGTCTTTGGGAGTTTAAACATAAAAAAGTCAGAGTGTCTGGAATCTTCCTCTGTTTAGTTTCTGAGTCAGAAATTGTGACAAATGTCAGACAACGTTGGGAGGGTGGGTTACTAAATTGCAAATTAAATTGCAAACCAACTGAAACATGATTAAGACACTTTGTGACTAATTAGAAAATGTGCACAATTCATGTTTTGGTTCGTCGTACCATCTTGTGCCCCACATGGCCTGGCCTGGTGTTAAACTGCTAGCAAGAATCTACGAACCATTTTAGTGTGATCAGAGTGCACACTGTCATACATTTACATACTGGAGGCCAACAGCCACAGCCCAGTGAGATACCAGTTTAAATGCTGCACAGCAGGATGGGTAAAACAGTTAGATGAAGACTCAAAAGACCCAAAGAAACAGAAGCAGGGGACAAAGATCTGATCAATAAATCCATAACGACAGCACAACGCAGGTGAGATGATGAGAAAACTAGATCCTGAGGTGCAAAGAGGAGAAGGCAGCAGGTCTAACAAAACAAGAATCAAAAGAACAACCTGAAACCAACGACCTGATGTTACAGAACATCTGGAAAACAGCTCAGACGATGAACGCTGTTACACATGATGAAGCTCTGAGTGGAGACGCTGTATTCCTCAGAGGGAGGATAACATTAGCAGCTTCATGGTGGAAACATCTTCCAGGTTGTAATGTTTTTATTTCTTCTCTCACAGTCAAAACTGCAAAACCTGAAAAGGTCAAAGAAGCTGAAGGTCTGGAATCAGAGCAGAGTTAGAAAGCAAATCCCAGGAATCCTGAAGAGAAGCTGATCAACTTCTGTTTTTCTGCTTCTCATGTTTCAGATAAAGAGAAGCAACCAGCACAAGCTCGTGAGTACGACGGCATGAATGTTACCTGCAGCAGCGCGTCATTAGGTTGTCGTCACCTCGGATTATAAAGGATCAGAATGTGACTCAGACCAGTTTACCACAGGGCTGTGATCAGTGGTGACTATTAGACCAACAATGTCAGAGAAAATGCTAATGTTCAGTTGGATTGCTCATGGGTCACATGGGGGATAAGTTGCAACTGCAAACACATTAAAATAATTGCACAACATGCAAAATTTCTCATTGCAGTTTAGGTAAAAATATATTAATTGTGTGTGGATTTGTTTGCATTTGACTCTGATTGTGTTTGCTGTTTGATCTCCAGCCCCTCTTGTGTTTCCTGCACGACTGACAGAAACTAAACCGAGAAGGATTGGAGATGAGTTTAAGACTCCTCTCTGATTTATGGCTCAGATCCTTTGACTTGTAGGAGGAAGACTGAGAATCCTTGAAAATGTTTCGAGACATTTTGAAAGTCTTTTTACAAATGTAGTCACAGAAAGTCAGAACCCAGCGAGAAGCGAGCTAAATATCATTTGACTTGGACGTTTCTCTTCAGGCTTTTTAATGCTTTCACATGAAAAATAGATTGCATAATTTGGAGCTTCTTTGACATAAAATGTGTGACTTCCTGACGGTTTATCACAGGATCAGCAGGTTAGAGGAGAGGCTGTGTCTATAAATGAATCACGCACCTGATATAGATAAACTGTGTGTGTGTGTGTGTGTGTGTGTGTGTGTGTGTGTGTGTGTTTATTGCCATTTATTGCCTCTTGATGCGGCATGCTTGTTGTTAATAGTGAATGGAAAACAGGCCACTTCCTGTTAAAACCTGAGGTATTTCATCAGTTTTCACCATATTCCACTGATGAACTTAGAGGTTCACTGACAAAATAAGAGAAAACATTGAATTAGAGGAGTAAAATGAGAGTTCCAGCTTCTTAAAATGTCTCGAATTATTTAAAGAATTCTTAAACCAAACTTCTAGGTGTTCTATACTGAGTCCTTCGGTGGATGATCATCTCCTCCTCCTCACGCTTTAATTCTGACAGAGCACTTCCTGTTTGTTCTTCCTGTTCTGTTCATGAGTCAAGTTGCTAAGACAAACATTATCTGTGGAGAGACTATTTTAGTTTTGTACTTTATGAACATAACCAGTCAGTTTGGGGTTTTTTTGCTGGGGAGGTTCGCAGCGTCCCGTTTCTCCCACTTTGGGTTAGGGGAGAGGTCCTAGCTCAAGTGGAGGAGTTTGTTTCTTGTTCATGAGTGAGGGAAGGAGGGAGTGGGCGATGGACAGGTGGACTGAGGCAGCTTCCTCTGTGATGCAGACGCTGAGCCAGAAAGCAAGGCTCTCAGTTTACCAGATGATACGTGCCAATCCTCACCTATACTCGTGAGCTTTGGGTAATGACACAAATAACTGGATTGTGAATACAAGCAATGAGTTTCCTCTCCTGATCTCTGAGGCCAGCTGCCCTGAGAGGAAGCTCAGTTCAGCAGCGCTCTCAGAACCACAGGTGATGGTTACAAGATTGATAGAACAGCAAATGAAGAGCTCTGCCTTTCAGGTCAGCTTCTTTACCACAACAGACTGAAACACATCCTAGCATCACTTGTAAACAGGACACAGATGGATTATCTGACAAACCAGTCCCCCTCCTCACCTTGACATGGGAACAACACTGAAAAAAGAGAATAGTTGAACCAACTTAATTGAGTTGCTTTAATTGGTAACAAGTAATTCAATTAGGTTTATCCAACTTAAATGATTAAATTTGTTTAACTTGACGAAAAGTTTAGTTAGTTTAGTTTAGTTTAGTTTCTACAAATTCAAAATTCAAATCCTTCTGACCTAAATTTATGTAAATTCAACTCAAATCTTTAGGTTTTTCCAAATAAAAAACTGAATGATCAAAAAGCACATTATCAATGACTTTGAACTTAAAGAGACTGGGGCGCCAGAGAAAACTCACACATGCATGAAGAACATGCAACCTGGCCACAGAGCTGGGAAGTGAACCCACAACCTCCTGACTGTAACAGTGCTAACAACATGCACCACCAAGCAGCTCACTATTTTATATGATTTTTAAAATAATTATGCATTGAACACTTTTTATACTTCAAAATGTTTTCCTACTCCTTGAATGGCCTCGCCTCGCCTTCTTCCGCTTATCCGGGTCCGGGTCGCGGGGGTAGCATTCCAAGTCGGGCAGCCCAGGCCACCTTCTCCCCGGCCAAGTCCACCAGCTCCTCAGCTGGGACGCCCAGGCGTTCCCAGGCCAAACTGAAGATGTAATTCCTCCAGCTTGTCCTGGGTCGACCTGGGGGCCTCCTGCCGGCAGGACATGCCCAGAACACCTCCCGAGGGAGGCGTCCAGGAGGCATCCTTACCAGATGCCCGAACCACCTCAACTGGCTCCTTTCGATATGGAGGAGCAGCGACTCTACTCCGAGTCTCTCCCGGATGTCCGAGCTTCTTACCCTATCCCTAAGGCTGAGCCCGGCCACCCTGCGGAGGAAACTCATTTCAGCCGCTTGTATCCGTGATCTCGTTCTTTCGGTCCTTGAATGGAGTTGAGTATTTATGAATACTTAGTTTTTGTCACTAACCTGCTAGCAGGGCTTAGCTATTCATAAATATTCAACTCCATTCAGAGAGGAGGAAAATGTTTTAAAGTGTAAAAAAGCATTTATTGCATTATTACTTGCATCTGTGCAAAATAGTTAAATGTGTGATGTTCTCACAATAAATTTAAAAATGTTCCATCTCTGCAGTGGATTTTTTTTTCTTTAGCCAACTTGAAATTCTAATTACAATGAAAGTAAAAACTAAAATAACACGCTAAAACACACATTTAAGATGATTTACATTTAAATAGTTTTTAAGTTCAAAGTCATTGATAATGTGCTTTTTGATCATTCAGTTTTTTCATTTGGGAAAATGTAAAAATTTAAGTTGAATTTACATAAATATCAGTCAGAAGGATTTGAATTTTTAATTGGTAAGGAACTAAATGATTTGAGTGAGTTTTGACTTAAATTTGTCAGGTTTAACCAACTTAATAATTTAAGTTGGATAAACCTAATAGAATGACTTGTTACCAACTGAAGCAATTCAATTAAGTTGGTTCAACTTATCATTTTCTTTAGTGTGAACATCACTGATTTTATGTTGATTGAACCCAAAAATTTAAGTTGTCCTGACTAAACCAAAATAATCGGTCAGATTTAGGTCAATAAGTCCATCACCTCAACTACAGCTCAAATATTCTTTTTAGAGTGAAGTTCCACTCAGAATCCAGACTTTTTCAAACAATACTTTTATAAATCCTCCTCAGTTTGTGATATTTCTACCTTCTCTTTGGAGGACTCAATAAACGATGAAACAACTCCACATGCAGCTTTATAGAGCTGACATGTTCACACGGCGGTTTTATTAGTTCCATCAGGGCTCACAGGGAGATTTTATCATGATGAAACTTCACAAATCCACCACCTCATCAGGAGCTTCGTATTTTTACATGTTTTTAATCACAACTGGCACCAAATCACAGCTCAGCCTCCGTCTCCTCCAGACACGTTTATCTGCTTTATCTTTACTTCTTGCAGAAGAACCTGAGACTGAAGACAGTATCACAGAAAAGAAGAAACAGAGTAAGAGCTGCTTTAATGTCAACACTGAACCCTTTGAGTAACGTGTGCACATTTCTTCTCTTTGCATCCTATGAATGTGGTTGACTCATTTTTAGAAGTTTAGATGATTCCTTAGAAGAATTTAGTTTCCTGCACCTTGTTGTCCTCACAGGTCAGAAGTACTTCCAGTGCATCTACTATCCGGGGAAACATGCACACTACCCTTTACGACCTTCCACCCCCGCCATGTCCCCCGCCATGTTGTCCCCTGCTGTGAGGTCCATGCTGGAGCAGCAGAGAGCAGCCAGAGCGTCAGGACAGTGACGTCACTCCTCGTATGACCGAGACTCTCCTCCCACCTTTAAATAAGTGACCTTATATCTCAGAGACTTGTATTAATAATATTCTAATATTTACTGATGTATTTATTTAGTGGTTGAGCTCCTGGAGGTGATGTCACCTTAACTATTCATCTTTTGCTCCTCAGTCTTTTGCATCCATCAGTTTTTGATCTATTTGCTGTTCTGTTTTTTTTTTTTTTTTTACATGTAAGAATCTGGAAAGTTTTAATTTTTACCATCAGTTTTTTTTACACACTGTTCATTTCTGCTGCTTAACTGTAGCTGCAAAAGATTAGCATGCAAATGTTGGAGCGTCACACCCAGGAGCTCCCACCTCGGTCCCAGCAGGTCCCCGTCACTGAACGTCTCATCCAGCTGCATGTTGAGGACAAATGAGACAGTAGCCTACAAAAATATGATCATCAGTTCACATTAAGACATGCGTTTATGGGATTCATTCTTTTTACAAGTATATTTTTTGGGCATGTCTCCAAATTTAGTAATCATTGCTAGTTAGGCACAAAGTGTCCACATGTAATTAAATTAAACTTTAACTCCAGTTTTTAAAATAAACTTAGGAGGAAAAGAAAAACATTGATATATATAAATAAAATAAAAACAAAATAAGAAAATTGAAGCAATCCAATGAAAATTGAAATATGCATAAATTAGACAGCAAAAGATGGAAAGACGTGTTTTTATTTTCATGTGCAGCATAACGGAAATTACAGAAAAAATATAAGAAGAAGTAAAAATACATATTTTTATTGCATATTAAAACTTAAAAACTAATTCTACAAACTAAAACACAAAAGTGTCAACAAGCTGTTACAGCAACAACATCAGACATTTTGTCAAATAAAATGAAAAAATGAATTCGTGCAAAAATATAATAATTTCCCATTTTTCTCCCTAAATATTAAAATGAATGACATGCAATAACCCAAAAAATACTATGCACTTTTAAAGGCTGCAATCTGCCTCAGCATGTTAAAACTCAGGATAACACAGGATACGAACCCACGGTGCGTTCAGGGACAGGGAAACCTGCAGGACAACATTAATGTGACCAACTGAGGAGATGCTGTGACGTCGGCTGCAGTCAATGAATGAATGCCATTTCTGTTCGTTATCAGCTTTTAAGTTAAAGCTGACATGTCGTCGTATGTTCTCGGACCTTGGTTCTCTGGTTCTGTGGCAGCGTCACCTGATCGGGTGTTTTATGACTGTTGCTGACTGACCAGAGACTTCCTGTCTTACTGAGCAGAAACCTGAGGTTTCTGTAAACGAACCAAAGAAGGGCTGAGCCAGAACTGGAGGATTCATCCAGTTTACTCACTCCTATTAGTTTTATGTGGATGAGAATTTATCATCTGAGGTTTTTCTAGAATGTTTTTAAAAACTACACAGAGGGAGTCAGCGCAGTGGGAGAGACTCATTCTGTTTCACTTCTAACTCACAATTCATGACGATCTGACTTGGAGAAGTCACTGAACTCTTGATTTATAAAGTTGGTCTGAACCACCTTCATTTATTTATCTTTGTATCAGAGGTCCTTAGAACAACCAGGCAAAGCAAAGTCACAGAAAGTCCAGAAAACAAATAAAATGCAGAGTTTTTGTATTTTAATTTTTAAAAGCCAACTTGTGTTGAGTTTTTAGCTCAACAAAGAGAAAATCTGAGTTCTGATTAAGGCAGTATTTCACGGTTTATTTGGCGTTATGAATAAATAGGTTAGTCATTATCTGTAGGTGCTTGTTGCACATTCAGATTGGACTAAATGTCTCATACTTTGTGACTCCTGATCAAAATATATGAAGTCCATGTTATGAAATCCTTCACATTCAGGAAAACACGTTTAGAATTTGGACCAAATGGTCTCAGAGAAGCCCAGCACTGATTTACATCTCTAGAGGTCTACTACTGAACATTTCTCACCTGTAGACCAGCAGCAGGACCAGCTCCACACTGGTTCAGTGGCAAAAAGCACTAAAAGACCCTGTTCCTAAACGATATGAGGAAAATGCCATGTTGGAGGCTGGAATCAGAAGGTTTTGGTTTTTTAGACAATCTGGAGGTTTGTTCCCGACACCTGATGCTGTATTTGTCTTTTTTCTTGATACCTGATGCTCTTATGTCTGAGTTATTTGATTCTTCATACCTGATTATATCTGAGAAGTTTCTTTCCTGATACCTGACACTTTCCCCCCCGATGACTTTTTTCCTGACACCCAGATTTAATGCTTCTTTTTGTTCGATGGCTTTTTAGACTGACACCTGTTGTTTGACGACTGTATTTCCTGATACCTGATGATTTTTCTAATAGTCTGACATCTGAGTCTAATGATGTTTTCCTGGGTCTTAAGGATGTTCTAGAAAGTGTTTTTGATCAGATGTAAAACAACTGTTTCATCATAAACTCTAAATCCAAACCAGAGATGGTTTAGAAAGAAACAACCTGGACTTTCTGTTTCCCTCAGGTCTGATAAATTAGGTGTGAGGAGACAAACGGTGTAAAGGCTAAATGAGATCTGACATCCAGTGAATGTGTTTGGTGGAGTGGCCTTTAAACACCGTTAAACCTGGTGTTTACCGTCATACTACACACGGCGGGCATCGTTACATGCTGTAATTTATACTAATGGAGATTTATTGTTGTTTAAACTATGAAAGACATGAGAAACAAGAGGAAAACCTCAACTATCAGTCAGCTATTATAGACGGGGTGCACATCAGTGGTGCACCAGTTCCTTCTGCCACAACGCTCCTTTGTGCACCGGTGTTAGGTCTCAGTATTTCATGATCACACTGACGAGCTGCAGTGAGCTGAGCACCTTCTTGTAAGTTTCACTTCCTGTTGCGGGGCGCTGTGAAGGAGTGCTCATACGGCCGTGGACACACGCTGCAGCGCCACTGCTGCCCCCACGGAGACAAACTCACAGCGAAGGCATGTGTACCAAACATCAGCAGCAAGGGGAAAATGACGTGCACCCTGATGATATGATTGTGTAGTTTATTCAAATGTTCATGTTTCCATACTTAGTTTTCACAATAAATAAGCATGAAAACTGGTGGAAGCTTGAATGGATGATGAGCAGGTTTTAAATGTTTGGTTCAAACTAAATGACCTGCTTTGTCCCTCCTTTGAAGCACCCTAGTGATATTTACCGTTTTCACCTTTATTTCTCACTTTATCAGTTTTCCCAGCGGATAGATGGGATCATATTTACTGATCTGGACCTTTTGAGCAGAAGTTCTGTAAGAAGATTTGAGACTTTGTGGCCTCGCAGATCAGTTAAATAGTTTGCTTTGTTGTAAAATCTCATATTCCATTTTACATGACATTAGTTAACTTCTTATGTCTGACTTAACCTTTGGTGCTTTTAACTAAACTTGACCAACTTAACAGCTTCAAGTGACTTCTGGTAAATTCAGGACCTGAGCTGTTGATGGTTATATTTAAGCAACAACAAAGTTCCGAGCTGCCAGCCATTTGTATGGATTAGGGAGATTATTAATGCAGTTCTATAAATATGAAGTGGATCCAAGGTTCCAGCAAGGACACGTTTCAGTGGGTGAGGCCTGCATCACTTCAGACGTGTCACTTAGAGATGTTTTGTGAAGCCTAGCATGAAAGGCACATAAAAAGACACAAAATGGCATTACAGGGCAAGAGGATGAAGTACGTCCACTCTAACTTTTACACCTGACAAACATTACGTTTCAATTTATTTGACAGGAAGTAAAAATGACTTATTTATCTGTGCTTTCAGTCTTAATGCTATGCTAGGCTAACCGCTGCTAACAGTGGTTTTGTAAAGATGCTTCTTTAGAGTGAGTTCAATGTTTTATTACTAAAGGCTGAAACATGTTTTGTTGCTAAAAGAAGCCACATCAGGGCTCTCATAGCTTTTAATCAAAAGTTCAACGTGAACAAATTAGCCCTTTGCTAACATGCTAATAAACGTAGCGTCATACAAGCAACGGTCACAACAAAGACCCAGATCTTAATAAAGTAAAAATCTAAACTCTGGTTTGTTTTGCCAAAAGAAAAAAGAAAAATTTTTAAGCAAATAATTTTAAATGTAGTGAAAACGCTTCATTACATGAATGCATTTTCACATTCTGGGTCTGGATCTGGACCAAAGTCCAGACTTTGAGCTCCACCTTTCACATTCTCATTCTGAAAGTGCCAAGTCAGCAATATCCTCCCTTTACTATTAAATATAAAATGTCAGAATAAACAACTAAACAGCATCAAAGCACATACAGCTTTTGTGCTACCAGGTCTTTGACTTGAGTAAAATCATTTTGAATTCAGAGGAAATGTCTGCAGTCATGTACTCTGATAACAAACACAACCTGCAAATGTTTAGCTTTTTCACATTCTTTTGTTGAAATCTTCTGTTTTATTTAAACATAAAAAACAAGTTTCACAAATTGTTTTTGTTTCCTGCGAATTAGATTATATGTTAAACAGCCTGAACATAGTAATATCTTAACTGCAGCAGTGACTTATAGAAAATGATTTGCTTTTATTACTTTGGTTTGGAGAAAATATTCTCAAAACACTTGAGCTTGTTTGATTTTTTTTTCTTTTTTAAAGGTTCATTTTATTTGTTAAATGTTTTATGCATGGCGGTGTAATCAGAATGTAGAAAACGAGGAGGGAAATATTTCTGAGACAGAGTTTTAAAGCAATTTTCAGACGACACTCCTGCACAAACGCAGCTGGTGATGATTGTTAAATATGTGTTGAATGTAATAGAGTTGTATAATGAAGTGAACAAGCAGCCTGACCCGTCACATTTCAGGAGCCTGTTAGATTGGAACGCTGCTGAGAGATCTGCTGTGTGAAACGTTGAATCCATTGATCACAGTGGAGGTTTTGGTCGTAAGTTAAATAAATGTTTGCAGACGGACGTCAGTGTGTTTCTCATCCTTTTTATTCTGCATGTCAGGGAAATCCTTGTCAGGATGCACCCTGACCTTAAAATGGCCACTGTAAAAAATATGCATTCATCAGCCTTTTTATTAGGTACACCTGTTTAATAGCTTGTTTACACAGATGTCTAATCAGCCAATCACATGGCAGCAACTCCGACATCTAGATGCAGTGAAGACGACTTGCTGAAGCTCAAACCGAGAATCAAAATGGTGCAGAAAAAAGATTTTAGTGACTTTAAATGTGACATGATTGTTGGTCTAAGTATATCAGAACCTGCTGATCTTCTGGGATTTTCACCCACAACCATCTCTAGGGTTTAGAGCGCTGATGTCAGAGGAGTAGGCAGACAGGTTGGAGATGATAAATAGCCACTAGTTAAGGTCTGTTAAACTTCATCTATGGATAACACCTTGATCCAGATGGACAACAGGAGACCTCACCAGGAGTCTCTCCTGTCAGCTAAGAACTGAAAACTGAGGCTACAATTCTCACAGGATCACCAGAACTGGAGCAGAAGAGACGAGTATGAGAGAGACGAGTCTCGATTTCAGCTGCAACATTCTGCAGGCTGTTGGTGGTTTAATGGTGTGGACCAGGTCTTCTTGTCCCACATTGGCTCCCTTAGTCCCACCTGATCCTGGTTTAACCTCCACAGCCCTCCTGAGTACTGCTGCTCACCATGTCCATCCCAGCAGGATGATGCTCCAGGTCTCAAAGATCAGATCATCTCTAACTGGTTTCTAGAACCTGATGACGAGTTCACTGGACTCCAGTGACCAGACCTGAACCTAGTCCAGAACCTTTGGGATGTGATAGACCAGGAGATTCACACATTTGTGATGATGTCATGTCGACATGGAGCAGAACCTCTGAGGAATGTTTACAGCAGCTTGTTAAATTTATGGCATGAAGAATTAAGGAGGTTCTGGAGGTTGAAGTCCAAATGGTCCCAGCAGGGTGGACTTCATGCAGTGGATGTAATCGTTTGATGTTTTCATGGTTTAACATCAGACAAGAACAGACAGAAGATGTTCAGTCTGCATCTGAACTCTGAAGAGCTGCTGTTGCTTCTGTTTGATTTCAACATCATGTTGAATTTAAAGGTGAGAGTCTGCACTGTAAGCCAGCACTGAGCTTTGTTTTAGTAAAAGTAAAATCAATGCTGAAGTATTTACAGATTTAACTGCAGCTCCGTCTGCAGCTGTTTTATAAAAGGTAGGAATCTCTTTAGAATAAGTGTCCATATTGTTCTCTCTTATAGGAAAATACATCTTCATAGCTGCTTCTCTGCAGCAGGATTTAGAACAAATGAGAAAAATAGTCAAACAAAAACAAGAGAAACCAGACTAATGAGAAAAATCTGCATGTCCATGTTTATTTTGATCATTTTACATTTCATCAAATTGTCTTGAGGACATTAATACATAGAACACCTGCTAACTGAACAGTTCCTGCTCCTATAATACTCTGGCTTTCCTTAATAAAGTCACAATTCTGCTTTAGTTCGCTCGTCCTACAGCTCCTACTGCAACTATACAATCAAAGAACAGTGAGAATAAAAACGGAAAGTTATGCATTCGTGTTTCCAGAAAATTATCGATTAATACAAAAAGATCATTCAGTGTCATCAGAGCACAAATACTTCATGATCAGAAACAATACATTAGATCGTCAAAGGAAGAAGTGGCTTTGGCTGAAACGGTAACATTATTCAAAGTCAGTGAGAAATAAACACTAAGCCTTCAGCAGGATGATCAATTATTACAAAATAAACACAGAACACTTCAAGGTGAGGTGGAGAACAGTGCCTAGAACTACTCTGAGTGTGTCACCGGATCGGTGGAAAAACACTTTGAAATCAGTGAAGATTCAAACTCTGAGATGCATAAAAGTAACGAACGTTTCCTGTACATCAGTTTGATTTATCACTCAGTGGCAAAAACTTAAAATAAGACAAGACAAACACACATATAGAGGTTTCAGGAGGAAAACTTTGCAATGTTTTAAACTTTGAGAATACAGTAAGATACGGAAGCCCTGAACGGCAAGCGAGGAAAACATTTTTTTAAGAGTGGCCCATTTTCTAAGTCTGGGCAATTTTATTGTTCATCTTTACTTTCTGACTTCTATGGACCTCGAATAGCAAGCCAAGAAAGTTTTTTCTTTAAAATTTGACCCATTTTCTAAGTTTGGTCAAAAATATTTTTTCACTTGACTTTCTGACCTGTACTAATGGAAATTTTTTTTTATTTAGAAACATTTTCACAACTGTTCAGATATACTGAAACGGTTGTAAAAATGAGACAAAAAGAAAAAAATTATTTTTTTTTCTACTTAAGCAGCCCTGAGAGGCAAATGTAAAAATTTTTTTTTTAACTTAGGCTCATTTTCTATTTTTCTTGTAATGCTTTCATAACGCCACCAGAGGGCGAGATTTTTTTCCCTCTCTACTCTTGGAGCCCTGAAAGGCAAACAGAAGTTTTTTTAGAGTTACTAATGCTAATGCTAATTTTGCTAATGCTAATGCTTTTTTTTTTTTTTGGTCGTAGCCTTGGAGCCCTGAAAGGCAAAACCAAAAAAAAAAATTATTTTGGGAGATGCTAATGCTAAAGCTAATGTTTTCTTTTCTTTCACATTTTGGAGCTCTGAAAGGCAAGAAAATAATATTTAGCACGATGCTACTGCTAATGCCTTATTTTTTTTTTTGTGTACATTTGCAGCCCTGAAATGTGAAAGGAAAAAAAACATTAGCTTTAGCATTAGCATCCCCCAAAATATATTTTTTTGTTTTGCCTTTCAGGGCTCCAAGAGTGGAGAGGGGGAAAAAAAAAGAATCTCGCCCTCTGGTGGCGTTATGAAAGCATTACAAGAAAAATAGAAAATGACCCTAAGTAAAATAATTTTTTCCATTTGCCACTCAGGGCTGCTTAAGTGGAGAGAGAGAATTTTTTTTCCTTTGGTCTCATTTTTACAACAGTTTCAGTATATCTGTACAGTTGTAAAAATGTTTCAATTTTTTTTGTTTTGTTTGTACAAGTCAGAAAGTCAAGTGGAAAAATATTTTTGACCAAACTTAGAACATGGGTCAAATTTGAAAGAAAATACTTTTTTGGCTTGCTATTCGAGGTCCATAGAAGTCAGAAAGTCATGATGAACAAAAAAAATTGCCAAGACTTAGAAAATGGGCCACCCTTAAAAAAATGTTTTCCTCACTTGCCGTTCAGGGCTTCCGTAGTTAGAGAAACGTTTCATCGTCATCATTAAATATTCTGCAACCCAAACCGTAAACCATCACAGAGGTGAACTGGAGTCATCATAAACACAAAACTGTTTTATTTTAAAAACCGTCTTTAGACAGCATGTTGAGTTACAACCTGGTTAGAGTTAAACGTCTGCATGGCGTTCTGAACAAGTTCACTTCAGTCTTGTTTTTATCTTGTGTTACATAACAAGATAAAACCAACAAACCGAGAGCCTCCAGGATGGTTTCTGAGTGGTTTGGTCCCTGTTGGCATCGAAACACAACTTCAGTCAAGGATCAGTGAATTAGACGTAAAATCAACACATTCAAAATGCTGAATTCTCTGAAATCAAATCAGAATTAAACATCAAGCAGCACAGACACACAACCTGTGTGAAACAGCAACTTTGATCAAATATGTGTGTGTTTAAACACAAGCATCACCAAATAAATATCTAGAATAAATTAAACATCTTCACCAGCGCGTTTCGGTTCCTTTTACACATTTTTACAAGAAACAGCCTCCTATAGTACCTAAAGCCTGCAGAAGACAGCGGTGTACATGTTCAGGTAAACGTTTTATCCCAACAACTGGAAGCATCTACAGTGTGTGTGTGTGTGTGTGTGTGTGTGTGTGTGTGTGTGTGTGTCCCTGTTTTTAGCTGCGATCTTTACATTTCTTCTCTTGAATCTGATTTCTCTCCAGCTGATCAGTTTTTTTTTTACTGAAACTCTGAAAAAAGTTGCTCAATAAAACAGAAAGTATTGAAATGGTTTCCTCAGATCAGTCTGATGTGAGTGAAACCCAGTGGCTTAATACTGAATCATTTCATTATATTTATACTGCATTAAACACAAAAGGTCCTGAAAAGCAAAAGAAAAAAATCAGGGAT
Organism: Callopanchax toddi; assembly: GCA_006937965.1. NCBI lineage: Eukaryota > Metazoa > Chordata > Actinopteri > Cyprinodontiformes > Nothobranchiidae > Callopanchax > Callopanchax toddi. Next base: position 892,922 of record SSNR01000246.1, on the reverse strand, counting down.
AAAAAAGAAATATTGTAGGTAGCATCATTTTCTAAGTCTGACTAAACACATTGTAACTAATAAAAATGTTTTTAAGGGAGAAAATTTTTTTTTTTTAATTCTCTCAGAAATAATAAAAACGGTTTATCCATGTTTTTGTTTTATTTTATTTTTTTGCTCACTTTCTGGGACTTAAAAATCTTTTCACAAATTCATTTTTTTAAAGAAAGGTTCGTCCAGTCCCTGAACTTTAATCATTTTCTTGTAAGTCAAGAGAAATGTTTTTTAAAGATTAAAGTTTTTTGGGATTAAATAATTAAAAAACAAAACTTTTCTTGTTTGCTTTTCAGGTGTTAAATAAATGTGTTGCTGCTTTAACAAAGAAAGGAGCATTATTGGATTTTCTGACCCTTAATATTAAATATTTCTGACCTAACATTTAAAAAAGCACTTTTATAAAACCTTAGAACCATAAAACTGGAGATTTATATGATCAATTGATAAGTTTTGAACTAAAACTAAAACATATAAAAACGTTTGTCTTTATAACAGAAAATTCACATGAATCATCTGGAAATGTTAAATTATCCAATAAATCATCATAATGGAGTGGAGGTCAAACGTATGTCCTCTGGTGAATTTGGTTATAAATTCATTAAATGTCCTTCTGATCTGAGACCAGCGCAGACTGGTGTGTGATGGTTTGGAGCCCCAGCTGTCTGCAGCAGACCAGCTGACCCTCCTGGTCTCCGATCTGCTCGCTGGCTGACTCGGTTCTACTCGACTTGTCAAAGCAACCATTTTCCAGCCTGATTTTAACCTTCAGAGGTCGAAACGTCACACTTCCTGTTGGGGTTTGTGGATAAACAAGAGGATCTCAAAGCCCACCAGATGTGAATCCGTTTTTATAGGTAACAAATATCTGAGAGGAGCAAAGACAAATAAAGTTTGTTTAGATGGAACTTATCAAACAGCTGTGTTTAAATTACAATCTCTAAAAATCTGTACTCTAAATATGAATCATCTAAAACTAAATTAAACTATTTGAAGCTCTTTGTACAGAAAATAAATGTCAGAACTTTTAGGACTATTTACCTCTAATTATGTTAACATCATAACAACAGTAAAAATGCTGCATGGAATAAAATCTATGGCGTCTTTATTACCTGATTTTATTGTATTTGTTAATATTTTTACTTTGTGAAAGGTTATTGTAAACAAAATGAATCTGTTTGGATGTTTTGTTCATTCTCAGTCTTTAATGGGTGAGATGGAGATTTAGTGTCCATGAGCCAGAAAAAAAGTCTAAATTAAATTAAAGTTCTATTAAGTGGATGAGTGAGAAACACAAGTTTAACCCTTTATATATATATTCTCTCTAACAGGATTGGTACTTTCTCTATAAAGTCCTGTCTTCTACCCTCTAGTGGTGGGTTTTAGTACTACATGTGGCAAGTGCAAGTTCTGTTATAAAAACAATAGAACATTTAATTGTTATATTTTTAAAAATATCCAAAATAGTTCATTTAAAAGTAAAAAGAACAATATCAGGTTTTAAATGGTTTCATTAGTTCCCACTCTCAACGTCTCGCTCCTGGAGCTTCTGATCCTTTAGTGATGTTTATGGTCTTTTTAGCAGAGTGTGGTGTTATAAGGGGATTATTTGCTGACTCCCACCGTTATAGACAGGTTATGTTGGTAAAACATGATGGATGGAAATGAGCCATTAGGGGCTTAACGATGCAGCTCTATGATTTGAGATCCAGTTGAGACTCATTCAAATGGACCATAAAGTGGTTGGATAAACACCAGCTGACTGACAGCTCATCACCAGATCCTGCAGAAAGTCAGCGTGACATTTCTGCACCAGTGTCAGTAAAATACAATAGTCACTGTTTGCAGGGTAAAATCAAAAATAAGCACAGAACTGATCAAACAAGAATTTAAATGTGTAAATAACACCAAACCTCCTTTGTTCCTCTGAGTTTTTTTGTGAAACATTGTCTCGTTTACAAAATAGGTTCAATTTATTAATGACTCATTAAGAACGGTCCCAGACCGCATTGAGTTGCTCTAAATTATTTTTCACAAACATAAATTTTGGTCAAATAAAAGTAGAAACTCTAAAGTCTCAGTTTTCAAACTGAATCCCAAATGGAATTCTGACCAAGCTTCAGTTCTAAAGACGTTGGAGTGAGAATTTACAGCCTTGACCTCCAACATAAAGAGGCTCCACTGGGTCGGTTTTAGAAGTGTTTTGATTAAAGAAAGCTGTTTAATAATCAGTGAACTTAAAAAAAAAAAACCTAATTATTCTACTTGTTATTAGCTCAACGTCTTGTTCGAGAAATCCTGCCTTCATATCCCGGACGAGCCCCCAAATATGTTATGGTTTATGCAATGAAAAAGAAGAAGCTTTAAAAATGATGTTTCAAACTGTTAAATAATGAAATGTGTCTGTTTTTTAATGTATTTTAATGCACGGACCATAACACTTATTTCTGGTGAACGTTTTCTAGAAGCTCTAATTTTTTTCAGGTTCATGAAATTTGATTACAGATGAGAAATTAAAGATGCTAAAACCAGATGGTAAAAGTTTGAGCTTTAGTGGATTAGAACTATAGATCATAATACTGAAATATGTACATGTGATTTCTTTTGAACAGGCAAAACAATCAAATACACTCTCATAACATCTACTATATTAATCTTATAGTGATGTTTGCTGTGAAAAAATAAAAACTGTTGCTCTACTGTGATAACGTTTGACTTTTCAGAGAACTGAAACCTCCGCTCTGTCACAGGGCAGGATGATTCCCTTTTTTCACATTTATAAAATTATATTTAGCCCTATTTTTTGTGGCTATCCATTAGTTTCTGAAAATATATCTTCTAGCCATCTTCTGCCAAACCGCCATGATGATGTGAGTTGTTTGAGAGGAGCCTGCAGCGCCGCCGTCGTTCTAATGGTGGAGGACAGAACCGTGTTCTGTGACATCTGGGTCAGAGCAAGAAAGAAAATGGCTGAAGGGAAGAAGCAGATGATTCATAGAGACAACTCTTACCATAAAGGGAGGTCTGCTTTTCCAGGAGGTAACTGGAGCGAGACTGAAAGTTTGGACATTATTTTGTAGGAAAGATGTCAATCCCCCTGAAAGAAAAATGACCAATAAACCCAATAAGACCAGTTTGGGTTGAGGAGGAGCTCGTTATCGTCCCGTCTGGTTGTTGTAAGCGTTCCTTCCTGCTCCTGTGAAGTGTTTGCTTCAAATTACTGCACAAAAAACCCAACAAAACCCTGCTGTCTGGGAGCCGTGGCCTGATTCCCTCTCTGAAACACGATCTGCCGTTTCTGTAAAACCTCCCAACTGGGAAACACTGTCTTCACGTGGCTCATCCGTTAGGTTTCTCTCGCTCATCAGATGCATCTCTGCTCCGTTCTGGATTGTTTAAAGACGTCATATTTACAGTTTCTGGAATTGGCACTTGACAATGTAACTAAATAAATAAATATACTGAATAGAAGAGCATCAGAAGCTCTGAGGCTGCCCTTCAGTCTGAGGAAAGGTCCCTCTGGACGTCTGCTTTTGTTGAGTTTAAACGAGTCCAACAGCAGCAGCAGCAGAACGCTCTGGAGGAAGGTGTTTTTGCAGGACGTGTGCACAGGTTAGTCAGTGGATCTACTGTATGTGTGGAAATGTCGGTTCCTTTCTGCTCCTGAGCTGCAGTTTGGTGCTTTTAGTCCAGCGAGAGCAGCGGCTGCATGTTGTCTTCGTCACTCTTCACTTTGTCTGGTCTCTTCAGGACTCCTGGTTCCACCACTGACTGAGATCTACACAAACACAGAATGCAGCGTGGTGAGCGTCGCCACCTTCTAGAATAAAACCAGGGGATCAATCAGTCGCATTTAGTGCTGCAGCTCTCAGGTCTGGGCCAATTAGAAGTATAAGAAGCTTCATTTTCCTGTAAACAAAACCTCATCAACCACTGGACAGAGTTTAATGAAGTCTGCATTGGATGAGCGTCTGAATGATTAACGTTTGGGGTCAACCCAAATCAACATGGCTGCCCTAATCAGTAAAATACACAAAAATGTCCACAAGTCCACGAGATTACTGTCCAAAAACATGAAGTCCAGAAGACTTAAAAATCTCTTAGGATTTTTATTTATTTTTAACAATTATTTTGATAGATTTTCTGATTATTTAAATTAAAAAAACCTCACAGATCTATGTCTTCATCTACAGGAACGCAAAACACCGAGGGTGTTTTTGTTGTCATGGTTTAATAATCAGATGATTAATTACTGACTGATGACTCAGCGATAAAAGGCCGCGCTGCGATGCCCTGCAGTGACAGACTGTTTTCTCTTCTCAGGGTTGTTTGTTCTCCGTATCCTGATGTCTCACAGTGAGGAGATGATTTACTGTCAGTGAGGATTTATATGAAACCGTGGCCTATGGGGGGGGGGGGACACTGACAGAAAACATGGTGTCAAATGAAGACGTTCTGTCAAAACTGATCAGAAAACAGTGAAATCAAACAGAGCTGCAGTGGTTAATTCCATGTCTCTGATTAGGTTTACATGCTGGTTCCCCCTTTAATTGTGTCACTGTTAAATGTCCAATCAGATTCATGTTTTACACTCCAAACTCACCAACTGTTTTCTGTTTGTGTTAAAAAGATATTTAAATGTGTCAATCTAATTATTGGAGCCAAATATGACGAGAAGACGGAGCAAAGAAAACCCGATCAGCTTCATCAAAGCTCTGCTGAACGCTGACAAACAAAGGGTTTTTACCCAAGATGCTTCAGTTCTTCCTCATTCATTTTGTAATATTTGTTGGAGTTAATTTTAGAGGTCAAATCACCAGAAAGTTAAACCCTGATGATGAAGAAGTGAAATCCTGACCTCTTCATGCTTTTTGGGGACAGGTTTTTCTCCAGGTCCCTCTCCAGGTCCTGGACCGACAGGGTGTAGGACTCGGGGCAGTAGTCCGTCTCCTCGTCGTAGGCGTGGTCCAGCAGCGCACGAGCCCACGTCCCCATGTCGTACGGCGGCATCATCCCTCCCAGCTCCGACGGCAGGATCTCAGGGTGGATGAGCTGGTGGAGGCTGTTCAGGTTGTTACCGTGCATGAAGATCTGGAACAAGGGACAGACGTGGGCTTGGTGCCAAATGTATTCCAGTTATAAAACAGCTTCTCTTAAAGCCAGTGTACATTTAAAGGAATAGATGACAGTAATGTTACTTGTTTGGAGCATCTGGAAATAAAAATGTCCTAAAATCAACTGGTTAAAATGACCATTTTAAAGTTTTATTCTTGAAAATTAAAATCACAAACAGTTTGAAGGTGCTAAAAATCTTTTCAAGTCTTAATTTAAAGTTATAAATAGACCATATACATCTAGAGAAAACTTTAAATATGTGTAGAAGACAAAAATAAATCACACACATTTCCTGCACATACTCATCTATATTTATAGCTTTTTTCTGTTAAACAAGGTGACATTCTGCTTAACTTTAGGTGAATTACATTAAGTGTTGATTATGATTCAGTTTAGATAGACATACTGTAGATAGATGTTGCAATCTTCTGAGTAAAAAAAAACCCTCCAAACAAAACAAAAAAAGTCAACATTTTCTTTAGTTTTTGAAAGAAAAATCCTAAATAAAGTTCAGTTTATCTTCTTACCAGTCCCCAGGCTCACGCGGAACTGTTTCCAGTTTTATGAAGTTATTATTGATAAGTTATGGTTAATGATGACCCACCCTCTTCCTGGTTTTGTCTTTGAGGAAGGGCCGGATGACGGTGTAGAGGGCGTGGATGTACCAGGGCTGGTTCACAAAGTGGATCCCTCCGAATCGGGCAGGAAAACTGTCCTGTTGGAAACAGGAAAATATCGGGTTAAAAGGGAATTTCTTATCTTAATGAATGTTTTTCAAAGAAACACGAGTCCACAAAGAAAGATGAAGAGGATTTGTTAGTTTTAAAAGGTTTTTTTGTTGTTGCAGCATCTCTGTCTTCTGTTATTGTCTTTAAATGTGTCTTTCTAACTGAGGGAAACGGCCAGAAGAGAAACAGACTCATGCCTTTAGGAGATTTGTGACTTTTTCAGCAAAAAATAGTTTGATGATTTTGAATCAGCTCACAATCATTTGGATTCAGGTTATTTTTATAGGAGCAGAAAAGCTCAATCAATTCAAGGAGAAAGGCAATTTTATCCTCAATTTTTTTCAAAATAACAGTTCTGTTGGAAAAATAAAGATGCAAACAGCTTCATAATGGAAGTCTAATGAACACACAGGAGACGGTCATGAACTCATTCATAAATTCATTAACCTGTGAAAAGGGTTTGCTGTGTTTTCTGAACCTGACCTCAGTCAAAATGATCTAAAGTGACTTCGTCCATACAGAACCCACCTGAGAGCCAGTAAACATGAAATGCCCTCTGTGAGTTTCCTGTCCCTCCTCATTACATTACTGTTATAAACGTCCTCTAATCGCACATTCAGGAGGAAATGGTTGGCTCTGTTTTAGAGGCACTGCAGCAGGAGGCCTGAGGGACGTTCGTGCAGGTTAGCGTGCAGCGTCGCAGCCCGGTGCAGAGTTCCTCCAGGTCTGGACACAATTATTATAATTACACTTCACTGCTGGCGTGGAAGGGAGGCACCGTTTGGCTGCGGTCCAGATTACATTCTGATCGAAGAGCCGGCTGATGGAAATTACTTTAGACAGATGTTTATGTCTCGCCTCGCCTTCCTCCGCTTATCCGGGTCCGGGTCGCGGGGGCAGCATTCTAAGTCGGGCAGCCCAGGCCACCTTCTCCCCGGCCAAGTCCACCAGCTCCTCAGCTGGGACGCCCAGGCGTTCCCAGGCCAAACTGAAGATGTATTTCCTCCAGCTTGTCCTGGGTCGACCTGGGGGCCTCCTGCCGGCAGGACATGCCCAGAACACCTCCCGAGGGAGGCGTCCAGGAGGCATCCTTACCAGATGCCCGAACCACCTCAACTGGCTCCTTTCGATATGGAGGAGCAGCGACTCTACTCCGAGTCTCTCCCGGATGTCCGAGCTTCTTACCCTATCCCTAAGGCTGAGCCCGGCCACCCTGCGGAGGAAACTCATTTCAGCCGCTTGTATCCGCGATCTCGTTCTTTCGGTCACTACCCAAAGCTCATGACCATAGGTGAGGATTGGGACGTAGACCGACCGGTAAATCGAGAGCCTTGCTTTCTGGCTCAGCTCTCTCTTTACCACAACAGACCGGTTCAGCGTCCGCATCACTGCAGACGCTGCCCCAATCCGCCTGTCGATCTCCCGCTCCCTCCTTCCCTCACTCGTGAACAAGACCCCGAGATACTTGAACTCCTCCACTTGAGGCAGGACCTCTCTCCCGACCCGGAGTTGGCAATCCACCTTTTTCCGGTCGAGAACCATGGCCTCAGATTTGGAGGTGCTGATCCTCATCCCAGCCGCTTCACACTCGGCTGCGAACCTTCCCAGCAAGAGCTGAAGGTCAGAGCTCGATGAAGCTAGGAGGACCACATCATCTGCAAAAAGCAGAGACGAGATTCTCCTGTCACCAAACCCAACCCCCTCCACACCACGGCTGCGCCTAGAAATCCTGTCCATAAAGGTTATGAACAGGACCGGTGACAAAGGGCAGCCCTGGCGGAGTCCAACCCTCACTGGGAACAGGTCCGACTTACTGCCGGCTATGCGGACCAGACTCACACTCCTCTGGTACAGGGACTGAATGGCCCTTAACAAAAGACCATCCACCCCGTACTCCTGGAGCGCCCCCCACAGGGTGCCCCTGGGGACACGGTCATAAGCCTTCTCCAAATCCACAAAACACATGTGGATTGGTTGGGCAAACTCCCATGACCCCTCCATCACCCTAGCGAGGGTAAAGAGCTGGTCCACAGTTCCACGACCAGGACGAAAACCACATTGCTCCTCTTCGATCTGAGGTTCAACTATCGACCGGAACCTCTTCTCCAGTACCCTGGAGTAGACCTTTCCAGGGAGGCTGAGGAGTGTGATCCCCCTATAGTTGGAACACACCCTCTGGTCCCCCTTCTTAAAAATGGGAACCACCACCCCGGTTTGCCACTCCATAGGAACTGCCCCCGATGACCACGCAATGTTGCAGAGACGTGTCAGCCACGACAGACCTACAACATCCATTGCCTTGAGATACCCAGGTCGGATCTCATCCACCCCTGGGGCTCCGCCGCTGCGTAGTTGTTTGACTACCTCAGCGACTTCTGCCCCAGAGATTGGACAGTCCGTCCCCAGGTCTCCCAGCTCTGGTTCCTCCTCGGAATGCGCGTCGGTGGGATTGAGGAGCTCCTCAAAGTATTCCTTCCACCGTCCGACTATAGCCCCAGTTGACGTCAGCAGCTCCCCGTCCCCACTGTAAACAGTGTGAGCGAGTTGCTGCCTTCCTCCCCTGAGGCGTCGGATGGTTTGCCAGAACCTCTTTGGAGCCGACCGATAGTCTTTTTCCATGGCCTCGCCAAACTCCTCCCACGCCCGAGATTTTGCCTCGGCAACTGCCACTGCTGCACTTCGCTTGGCTCGCCGGTACCTGTCTGCTGCCTCTGGAGACCCACAGACCAGCCACGCCCTGTAGGCCTCCTTCTTCAGCCTGACGGCTCCCCTAACCTCTGGTGTCCACCAGCGGGTACGGGGGTTACCGCCACGACTGGCACCGGCTACCTTGCGACCACAGCTAGCAACAGCCGCCTCAACAATCGCAGAGCGGAACAAGGCCCATTCGGACTCAATGTCCCCCACTGCTCTCGGGACGCGGTCGAAGCTCTGCCGGAGGTGGGAGTTGAAGACCATCTTGACAGGCTCTTCTGCCAGGCGTTCCCAGCAGACCCTCACTATACGTTTGGGTCTACCAGGTCTGCGCGGCATCTTCCCCTGCCATCTGATCCAGCTCACCACCAGGTGGTGATCAGTTGACAGCTCCGCTCCTCTCTTCACCCGAGTGTCCAAAACATACGGTCTCAGGTCAGATGATACAACTATAAAGTCAATCATTGACCTGTAACCTAGGCTGCCCTGGTACCAGGTGTACCGATGGGCATCCTTATGTTCGAACATGGTGTTCGTTATGGCCAAACTGCGACTTGCACAGAAGTCCAATAACAGAACACCACTCGGGTTCAGATTGGGCGGGCCGTTCCTCCCAATCACGCCCCTCCAGGTCACGCTGTCATTGCCCACGTGAGCGTTGAAGTCCCCCAGCAGGACTATGGAGTCCCCAGTAGGAGCGCTATCCAGCACTCGTCCCAGAGACTCCAAAAAGGGTGGGTACTCTGAAGTACCCACCCATACTCTCTCAGATGTTTATGTAAAAAATAAAAAACTGTTGGCACTGTGTGGGCGGGGAGGAGACAGAAACAGTGTCTGAGGTCAGCTCAGGTCATCAGGATTTCACAGAAATGAAGTCAAACCCAAACTTTCTGCTCCAGTGGCGCAGAGTTAACCTACAGGCTGGTAAAGGTCCTGGTCAGGATACAGGATACAAACTGAAAATGTTTGCATTTCCTAAAGAAATTATCTAATACTTTGAGCCACCTACAAAATCAGACTTCATTCATAAAGTAATCGAATTCAGAAAGCTGGACTCAGAGGAGTTCTCTGATGAGTGAAGAGTCAACACAAGCAAAGGAGGCAGAATGAGGGCAAAACACACCAGCAGCATGTAGTGGTTTTAACACTTTATTTCATTATCTTTTATGTGTCCTTCATTCAACAAGGTTTTTCTGTGCATTCGATTTTAGAGGTGTGAATGATGGAGGAGACATTTAAACAGAAGAAGTTCACACCAGTTGGGAGTCACGATGAAGCAGCAAGGTAGAAACTCCTGACAGTGGAAAGTGTTGTCATGATGTCATTGTATCCTATATGCTCTCTGCACTCAGTGGAGATCTCACACTAAAACTGAATGATACGCATTTGTAGGATTTATTGCTCTTGAAAGATTAAATGATTATTCCAAACTAATTGACTTTGACCATGTTTCTCCTTTGGGTCTCTAAAAAACCTCCTTAAGGTCAAAGAATATAGTGGGCCTGACGCTCTGTGGCACAAAGTCAACCATACGTCTTCATTTGGTTCTTGTTCCAAAGATGAATGCGTCCAAAAAGACCCACATTTGAGTGTGCAATGACTTCCTTCTCAAAAAGGTTAGAACTGCTCAAACTTGTAGAATGTTTCATTTCAAGTGTCGTGCATCACAATCACAGTAAACCGTGTTTAGCCGCTCTGATGGATCCACACGGCTCTCTCATAGAGCCACTATTCTGCATGTTTAGCTCCTCAGGTTCACCAGGAGCCTCTTAATCACCTGGATTCAGAGCATGTGTTGAAGCAGAGAAACATCTAAAACATGCAGGATAGAGGCCCTCCAGGACCTGGGTTATGGGTTAGACGTGTTGGGAGCATCTTGGTGACAGAGCAGGAAGAGAAGAGAGAGGAAAATGTGGATTTACTGCAGCCGTTATTGTCATTCATAATAATTAAAGATAACATCACGTATTTCTCTAATTCATAAAGTCCTAAATTAAAGAAAATAAAAAACAACAGAACAGGGAGAACTATTTTCTTCCATTCATGACAGTTTTCATTTGTTTTCACAAAAACAAAAAAAGCTTCTGTCAAGAAGGCAAATGAGTCGACATGCAGGAAACATCCTACTGTAGAGTAAAAACCTTTTAAACATGTTTAACTTGATCTAAAACTTCCTTTGGACCAGTTTAATATCTGACTGTACACATGGACGACTCTTTAGTTTAAAGGTATTTTGGTTGTCACCCAGATTTCTCTCCTCTCAGCTTTGAGATGCCTCCTGAACCTCAACCTCTGCCCTGCCCTTTGCCTCGCAGACATCCTCACTTTGATGAAGGTTCCTGCTGCATTATACATGAAATACTAAAAGTGGAAAATGAGCTGCAGGGCATCTGCTGCACTGGGGGACTGGAGGAGGAGCAGCTGAAGGATTGACCTGCTGTCACCAAACTGATGTCTGAAGGAATGATTAGGTGGGTGGGAGGGTCAACATGTAGGTGGAGGAAAGAATAAAATACAGGAAGTAAAGAAGAACACACGGGCTTAGAAACAGACTTAAAGGATGTTTACATCCTCCAGTCAGCTGAGCAACGAAAATGTTAGTAGAGCATACAGCTAAAAAGCAACATTCAGCCACCAATTATCACAATATAGAACAATATCAGAGATAGAAGCGCTGCTGTTTGAGTCAGTCTAGTCTCAGATTTAATCAATGACAGCAAATCTGGAATTTACCGCCCAAAGCTTCCATAACGAGGGCGATGAAGAACAAATGGATAAACAGCTAAAAGCTGCTGCAGTAGGATCACCATAGCATACTTAATGTCATAATGTTTTCATCACTTATTATGTTGTTTCTGGGATATTTAATGTTCTGTTTTAGCAGGTAGAGTCCAGCAGTGGATCTGACAAAGAGCTAGATCCTGAGGCTTGATGGGACCAGACTGAAAACAGCTCAGATCAGACGGTGATGAGAACCAAATGTTACAAATAAAACACAGTAACAGGATATCAGCAATCTTACCAAAAAAAAGCTAATTATAATGGTTTAAAATTTCCACTAAAATTAAGGCTCCTGACAGGCTTCCAGGAGATTCAATGGATTTTTAAAAATCGTCTTCTTGCCGTGTTTTCAGATGTTTGTCAAGCTGGTTTCAGTCAGAAAAGCTCAAAATACAGAAACAAAAATATAAAAGAAAAGAAAAATGTAAAAACCATTCAAATAAAAACCAATAAGGCAATATTTAGGTACTTCAGTCATTTTGAACATTTCTTTTTACTAAATCAAAAACATACACAAATGAAAAATGAACAATGTGTTGCCTCTGTTGATAGTAAGAACGCAAAATACACAGACTGAAGGAGCTTCAGCGTTTCACCTTCAGTCCATTTTTGTGTAACATTTGTTCATCAAATTATTTCTACATGTCTTTATGTAAAAAGTGAAGAATGTAATTTACCTCCTGACCAGTTATTCCTCTCATAAACCCCTCTAACTGATCGGGTTGGTCTTGAACTTTATTCATTCTCTTCATTTATTATTGTTGATCCAGTTGTGAGCTCTAATCAATTATAAAACTTAAAAGCGTGGCGTTTATTAAATAATTTGACAAAATTAAAATGACCACAGTGAGAAAGAAATAAGAAAAACTAATTATGATGACTGAATAACATAAGGGCAAACAAACAAACAAACAAACAAACAAACAAACAAACAAACAAACAAACAAACAAAACCCTTTTAGCTACTTCAGAAAAAGATGCTTTATTTAAATAAAAATATAACATTTGACCTGCACTGAAAAAGAAAACAGGGGTCTAACTTTAAAAAATTGAAGTAATCGGTCACATGTAATTAAATTAAGCTCTTTCAAAGTTTATTTATTAAGTTTGTTCAAAGTAAACTTTAAAAAATTAACTTGGATAAAACGAATTAAATTACTTGTGACCGATTACTTCAATTTTTTTAAAGTTAGACCCCTTTTTTTAGACCAATGTTCTCTTTTTTCAGTGTGTACTGTATAGTAGAATCAGCCAATCAGAAGTGGTTTCCTAGCCCACCTGGTCAGAACCACTTCAGCACTTCCTGTGATGCTGTCCTGCTGCGAGGCTAAAGTCGATAAAAAGCTAATCAGACGTTTATTTATGGATTCTGCTGCAGGTCACTGCTGAGAGTACACATAAAAAAAACCTGAAGAAAATCCAAAGTGACACAAGATGGAGAAGAATCTGTTAGAACCAGCAGCTGATGGTGTTTTATTATTGGTCTATTTCTGACCAGCATTCTGCTGCGGAATCATCTCCTCCTCCTCCTCCTCCTCCTCCTCCTCCTCCGTTGTGGCTTCACTGAAGAAGATAAACACATTAGAAATGATTTTCTGTTCAAGTCTGGGTACGGTTTAAAAAACGCCCACTTCCTGCTTTAGATCACTCCAGAAGATTTCCCTCTGAATCTGACCAGGAGGCTCAGTGTCTGATAGAGGAGGAGATTATCCATAACTTTCTCTGTTATTTCTGTTTCACCTGTTATAATCTTTGTTTCATTCATTTAAATGGATACAGATGAGATTTAACCAACGTTTGTGGGATGTGAGAAACCAATAAAAGGGTTCAATCAGTCAACGTTTATAAATGAGGTGAGGCCATCCCTGTCTTAAGTTAAAAACAGCATCGATCAGCTGTGATCCATCAGGAGACGCTGCAGTAAAGGTTTAGATGATCTCCAAAAATAAACCAGAAAGCAAGGCTCTGGATTTACTGGTTGATCTATGTCCCAGTAGATCAACCAGTAACCTCACTTGGTCATGAACTTTGGGTAATGATCTAAAGAAGAAGATCCCTGATACCAGCGGCCGAAATGACTGGGTTCAGCAGCCTAAGGAGCTCCACGCTGGGGGGAGCCAGTTGGGTGGTTCAGGCTGTTTCCTGGAGGTGTTTAGGGCATGTCCCACCAGCAAGAGGCCCCTGCTCCTCCCACTGGAGGAAGTGTCTCCAGGGGTCCTGCTGGAGGACATGGCCGGGGAGAGGACGGTCTGTGACTCGGATCAGGATAAGCAGAGGAAGGCAGAGGCTGATAGCAGTGTTTAGCATTACTGATATAAGACTTAAAAATAGTCATGAGGCTATCGGTGATGTCATCATGTTATCGTTTATTATCAATGTTTGTGTTGTTTAGTTACGTGGGGTCACAGGTCACTATATCTGCTACTTTATTAAAGTTTAGGAACTTCTGAGTTCCTAAGATTCAAACCTCTCATCTTCCCCACTGGACCCAATTTTGTTCCAAATCCATGCATGTCTGTTATTATCCACCTGATAGGATGTAATCACAGAAAAGCTGCACTTGTCAAGCGCCTTCAGAACTCCCGCAGGCTTTCAGTGGTAGTCCATAAATCTCTCTACCTAAACTGGGTTAATTCTCTGCAGGTACTGGATTCTATCAGGAGTACCCGATGGTGACGTCTGGAGAATAACTCACTGCGTTTTCTTCTGTTGGGAACCAGTTTGAAGTTTTTGCAAAACATTTTCCTCAGACTAACCTGGTTACAGGTATTGTTGCTGCCTCACAAGCCTTGGACAGATTTTAATTGGGGGCTTGTCCGGGATATTTTAAACTTTTACAATGAAGACCTAATTAGATGAGTTTTTTATTTCCAGTGGTTTTATTAAGTTGAACTGGTGAGTGTGGTTGATTACAGCTGTAAATGACTGACATGTTGAATTGTGCAAGTCAATTATTTAAGACGCACGCGAAATACATGACTAACGGATTAGAAACAACAAAAATAAACACTGACAATGATTAAAAAGAAAAGTGAGCTTTGACTCAAAACAGACTGAAAACTAAAAGGTTACAGATGAGTTTAGTGTACTTTTTAACGGGTAGTTATGGAACTGTCCAACATGCTGCGACAGTTGGTTCTGGATTCAGAAGAAGTGAGTGTAAAAGCCCAGCTTTAACAACTAAAAGCAAATCACCTGCAGACCTGCAGAACCTGAATAGCTGTAAGGTTCAGAGGAGTCAAAAAGACAAAAAGGACTGATGGTTAAGAACCAAAAGTCAACAATAAACCCTAAAACATGTGACTGCAGCTGTTCTAGATGCTGCAGCTCATCAAACAAAAGTTAGAAAAAGCTTTCAGAGTCACAGTGACGGAGAGGATTTGAGCTGTAAAGTATTCTATAAGTGTCAGGCCGGGTGAATGTGAACTGATGGACGTTTCTAAAACACTCAGCTTGGTGAGAAGAGGTGACGAGCAGCAGGTTTTCTGCTCTGAGGTTTATTCAGATTTAAGCGTCAGAAAGCTGCAGAGAAGAGTCAGTGAGGGGTTTTAGCTTCAACCTCCTAAACCTCTCGTCTGGCTCACCATCTTTACTAACAAACAATTTATAAACTATTGATTTAAAAAAGAAACGTTAAAAGAGCTTCAGTCAGTCAGCAGCTCTGACTGGATTGAGGCCCAGCGGGTGAGAAAGTCTTCAAATAAATAAAAAAATAAAGAAAGTCTTCATCACCTGAGTGAGGCCGTTATTACGACCTGTCGAGGTCAAACCTTGAATTACCTGGAAGCAAAGGTGATGTTTTATAGAAAATCAGCATCTTTGGACTAAGTTACATTTTAATGTTTGTAACCTAAAGTTTAAGTTTTTAACAAAAGTTAAAACTCTTACTTGCTGGATGTGCAAAAGTAATAATACTATCAAGTAAAATGACCTGAGTGTATTTACAGAGGCCTGTTTTATGACTTTTTCTTAAACAGGCAGTTCCTGTTTATCTCTGATGATTTTTGTTTATATCAGTTTCCTTTGTCTACATTTAGAGCATCGAGCAGCTGTTTAGCAACAACACCCCCATGACTTCCCCTAACCCCCTTAACTAGTTAACAACAAAAACTTAGAAGTTTGTTTCCACTTTTATATGAATCTGATTCCACAAGTTATTGATCAGAGGACACGATCAAAACAAATGAAAGTGTTACTCCCTGTTGGACTTATCCATTTAAATTGCAGATGAAAATGTTTTTTAAAACGTGAGTTTTTTGTCCCCTTTGTGGTGGACAGATTATTAGGGACACTCAGAAAGAACAAGAGGAAATGTTTAGATTAAAGTTGTTTAATGTAAAGATGATCAAATAAATATTATTTACATTATCAACTTTTTTCAAGTGTAGCGTCACCGAATACGCTAATCCTCTCACGTTTGACCCCTTTTCACTCACACACTACGGTAAATTAGCACTGGCACAACGACCTACAATACCCATAATGCCTTGTAATATTTAATTTTCTTGGTTATAATAATAGAAAAGAAGAAACAGTCAGGAGAACAGCAGGGTCTTAGTCTTTCAACTGTTTTTAAAATGATGTTCTGACTTTCTTACCATTTCAACTTTAATTTCGACACTTCTGACGTCTAAAAATCTAAAATATGTGAATTTAAAAGCCCTAATTATAGTCTGGTTGTTCTTTTAAGCCCGTAATTTCCAACCCATGATCCAGAGAAGCCTTATAGATGAGAGGTGAAACGTCTTCAAGCCACAAAACAAGGTCCACTTGCCTGTTTAATGATTTTTAGCCAACAATGGTAAGGAGGAAAATATCTGTCACGTGTTCAGAGTCCCCACACATCTACTTTATGAGATCCAATATCTATAATAAAGCTGATTTTCTTAAAAAAAAAAAAAGGATATTTGAAGCAGGTGCATTTCAGAGTTTTACAACTCTCAGTGATGCTGTTGTAAATTGACCTCAGATACTGAGTATTGATGGGTCCGGTCAATACAGCAGCAGGCAGACGGAAGCAGGTCTGGTATCAGCAGCAGCGTCTGAACGAGGTGAGTCAGCATCTGACGCTGGAGACACCAAGTGATGTATCCACATTCTGTGAGCCCACGCTGGCAGTCAAACCCAAACTACCACAGACATCATTTATTTAACAGATTCAAACCAATTAGGCTTCCTCTCGGAACATGAAGACCCGATCGATTGAACACTAAAACTGATCTCCAGTAAAACTGAAGCCACAGGAGGAGGATGGCAGATAAAAACAGGAGGTCAGAGGTCAGAGGTGGTGATCAGCTGCTCTGTGGTGAGAGTCACTCACAGCTGATTCAGGTTGACCTCAGAGAGCTGAGACACCAGATCCCTCCTCCACTTACCGCTCATCAGAGCTGACTGAAGGTAACCTGTCCAATCAGAGGACAGCTGAGTCATTATGGGATTTATTGAGTTGAGGGTTTTTGGACTTTAGGTTTAAATTGAATCAAAAACTTGCTCATTCTGTAATAATAAGAGTTTACATCTTGAACATTTAATCTGGAGTGATATAAACTTTGTTTTGTTTTATTTTAAATTTATTTTAGCCTAAATCAAGCTGACAGCTAATATGTGATAAAGACATAACAACCACTAATAAAGCGTAACCATGACAGTTTTTATCTAAAGTTTTCTTTGAAGCTTCAGATTATTTATTGCATTTCTAAGAGGCTGTCAACCTGTACGTGTCCAGGAAAACCCTTCATGTTTAAACCTGGAATTAAAGATGAAATAAATGTTTTAGCGTTCGTTCATGAAGCGAGTCCGTCTTGATGTGATGGAAGCTGACGCGTGGCGTCCGTGTGGTCATAAATCTTCGGTTTGCTCATCAGGCCGATGAGCACTTCTCATCCTGTAGGAGGACTTAACGTGTCCTCACAGTGAGAGGAGAAAAAACAAGAAGCTGTCGTTTTAGTCAGGTTTGTAAAGCGCAGCCTGCAGTGGAAACATCACCTGCTTCTGGCCTGTTTGTTATGTAGAGTGGTCTTAATGATAAATCAACAAAAAGCTTTTTGTCACAGGAGGAGGTTTCCTGCAACAGATCGGTGCTACTTCCATTCTCAGATTCTGTTTTATTCTCCATCCTGTCAGTCCGACTCAGGACTCCACTTCCTGTCAGACGCTGTTTCATCAGATCTGTCTGTTTCCTGACTCTGTTCTTCTCCATCATTTTCTTTTCTTTTCTAATTTTACATTTAATTTATTTGACAAGAGGTTACACAGCCATTAATGAAGAAACTTCAGTCATTTATTAGATTTAGTTAAATAAATTGTTTTTGAAAGGCAGGGATTTAGAGCAGAGCAGGTCAAGGTTGGAACAAGTAAAACACTGAATGTTTTTATTTGTTTTTGCAGAAACTGTTGAAAAGAAAAAATGTTTTTATAGCAAAAGTCATCCTAAGATTGAATTCAGCTGATCTGTTGAGGTAAGTGTTTGCATTCCTGGTAAATTGAATTCGTTTTGTGAAAAAAGTCACTTTTTCTAAAAGTTGAATTTTAAAAGGTCAGTCATGAGTTTTTATGTATTTTCAAAGCAGCTTCTGTACGATTTAAAGGTGAACTCATATGTTGCTTTAGGCTGATATAAGTAGTCAGTAGAGCGTTTAATTTTTCCTTTATTTTTTGGTTATTTGTAACTTAGTAAATATTTAAAAAAGGTAACAGGAAAAACTAACCCAAGTGTCCTTAGTGTCTATGACTTTATCATTTTGAAGAAAAATGTGCTTTTTCACAACTTTACAACAACTTTAATAGAGCTGATCCTACATTATACACAAACTTTAATGAAATAAAATCATCACTTTATAGTAATTACATTGTTTATTACACCTAATTAAAATAATTCCAATCAAGAGAAAGTAAAATAATACATAAATGCTCATAAGAATATGTTATTAAATAATAGAGATACTGCAGGTTTGTCTCACTCTAAGAAATGATTCGCTCTAAAATCAGCTTCACAGGTAGAAAACAGACTGTTGTTTCCTGCTAATGAAGGTCGCTGCAGTTAAACGGTTACAAGTGAATTTAAATGAGGGTTTATTTCAGCCCATGTCCATCGTAGAGGACTTTATTTACCCTGATTAACACAGGCTGGGATCTAAATGGTCTTCGCTCTTATATGTTGAGTGGTAATTAAGCAGGTTTTGATGTTTAATCGAAGGATCTTTCAAGAGCTACTTCAGACATTTCTATGAAGCCAACAGCTTTTTAACAGGAGCTGCCTCTGGTTGTCCTTCTGTGTGTGTGTGTGTGTGTGTGTGTGTGTGTGATGTAGTTGACCTGCCTGCATGCTTGCACCGAGACACTAAAGATCTTGTTGTCCTGCCAGTCCTACAGAGGGAACAAGGTACGGTGACGGAGGACTGCATGGTCGGGACCAGATCATAGATGACTGTTAGCTTTTATTTTGCAGAGAACGCTCGTCAACTCACAGTCAGGGAATAAAGAGCGCGTTCTAATACAGGATCCGTCCACTGACTCTTAGATCGGATCTTGATTTCTGGCAAAGGACACAAACTGTTGGCAGCTTCTCTTTGAAATTATCTTCAAAAGCTCATATCAGCCAAAACTCTAAGAAGCTTATTTAACTGAGACAGGAGAACGTTTGGTCAGAATGTCGTCCATCTGCAGCTCAGAGAGAACAGGCGGGACGTGGAACCTGGTCAACAGACTCTTTGTTCACAGAAAACTTGGTTGACCTTCGTGATTCCAGACTGCAACAACACATGACTGACACTGAAAATATGTTTGAGTGCTGATTTCATCTGCTAGTAAATGGTCACATGAGTGAGTCACAAAACGCATGAACAATGAAAGAAACGGCATAAACGTAGTTAGCACTGGAGCTGTCAGATCAGGTCTGAAAGACAAGCTGTAAGAAGGGACCTGCTCTCCTGCAGCTGGACAATGAGTGATAGAAACAACACTTCATTTATACAAAATGTATTAATATTTTATGCAAAATTTAAATTTTATGGCAAACAAACAGCTGGCCTCAAAAGAACTCAACAAATTGCAAAGTGATTGTATGGGTTAGGGATGGATATCGGTATCGGTTTTTCAATAATATCGGCCGATATTGGCAATATCGGTAAATATTGGTATTGGTTTTTGTAATGATGACACACATGACCTTTACACACCGTGCACATATTATACATCAAAGTGTTCGGCTACTTCTCCTCTCTCCCAAAATGTCAAAATATAACAAATCTGATGTATAGTTTTAGAGAAATTTTTTATTTATTTGGCACACCTTGCATTAAATCCTGTGTTTGTCTTTTTTTTTAATGAGGGCTACCACGCTTATATCGGTATGGGCTTATATCGGTATCGGAAATTAAGAGTTAGACAATATCGGATATCGGTGAAAAAGCCAATATCGAGCATCTCTAGTTAACACCAAACATCTAGTTGGTCTTTTGGACTCAAACTAATCCTCATCCTGGACCTAAACATGTCCAGTCTAGGAGTCTTTTTCTCGTCTTTAGACATTATCCCATATTTTCCCATTTCCTTCCTGGTAATGTTGAAATGTTCACTCAGTCCTGACTTTAACGTTTAGTTTGGAGGTGTTTCCTGTGTTTAGAGGACGGGGAGGACAATATTTATCCCACTACAGACTCAATCCAGCCAATGAAGACAATACGTTCTAGCCAATCAGAGGCAGAGTGGGGCGGAGCTTGCATACAGTTGTTCTGATGTTGTTTAATAATGCTGTGCCTGAAAAATGAGTTGTATAAATTTAGTGGACAGAGACATGACGAGCCTAAATAAGCAACTACTCACTACTAAGACATCTTAAAAAGTCCCACAGTCACCTATATATAGGAGAACTGCTGTGCAAAGAATGCAGATCACCTGCCACCTTTCACACCAGATTTTTAAACTACAACAATCTTATTTCAAAAAGTATGGAATCATAGCCATAAAAAATGGAAAAACAACTTTATGCACAATCTCAAATGTTATTGGAATATCTTGTGGAATCTCTTGAAATTTGGAGAAAACTATCAGCTACTGTTGTATTAAATTTATACTCAGTATTTATAAAACTGATGAAGCTTTTTTCATCTTAGCCAAAACAATTAGCTGCAGCAGCCATCTTGATGTGAGCTGACTCCAAAAATGTATCAGTTGTTGACGTCCATCCATCTCTGAGCGTTTCACTAAAGTCCACCCAATGGTTCATGAACTATTTTACCAAGATAGCAACAAGGTTGACTTCAACAGTTAAAGTCAAAGTTTTAAGCAGATAGACCACAATTAAAATCTTTAATAACAACAGTTGTAAAGCTGAAAACTCCACAGATCAGCAACTGAACCAGAGAAAACAAAGAGCATCAACAGGAACTACCAGTAAACTATAGAAACCATCACCTAAAGGCACAGAGGAGTCTAGAAAATGAACCAGGAAGTAGAACACCAAACAAAAACACACAAAGGAAATGATCACAAACCTGGGATTAGGCCCGGAAACAAAAAGCTCGTCTCAGAGTTTGTTCTGTGAAGGATTTGATAGTTTGGGTCTTCTAAGGACTCTTAGCTGCAGCGGCCATCTTGAAAGAGATCAACTCCAAACATGAATCAGTCACAGATGAAAAACCAGAAATCTGTTTCTGAAAGCTTCATTTAAACAAGATCCATGAGACATTTATCAAACACAGGCAAAAACATCATCACCCGCCTTTTGATGAGTGGAGATGATAAACATCAAACTTAAGACTTTTTTATTTGTTTGCTGTCCTAATTACGGTTTATGTTGTTTATTCAGTGAGAAAATGATGAAGAAAGTTAGTTTGTTGGAATCAAATCAGACTCCTTTTGTTTTTTAAGAATGAATATTTTAATAGTAATTAGCGCTGAAGAATAAAGTGTTTTCCTGCAGACACACTAGATCACTCTTCATCTCTTTATGCATCTTCCACAGGCCTATTGGCACAGATCTCAGAAGGTTCTGGAGGGGTCTGGTGTTACGTAACACTAATGCAGAGCGAATCCACGGGGAGTTCAGGAACTGGAACTCTAGTCGACTGGAACTGCTAGTGTGTTCAAAGAGCTGCAGGGATTTAGGCAAAAACAGAAATCTGCTTCAAAAACCAGCACAACAAAAAACACCAGGATAGAGTCCATCAATAAATGATAAGGAAATGAATATTTATCAGCATAAATGTGTGAGAACATACAAGACAGGGTCAGAGCAACGTCTCAAATAAAAACAATAAATGTTTAAATATAAAATGTTTTAAAAAGCACAAAGAAGAGGCGCCTTCTGCTACAGAAGACGAGCTATGATGAATGGCTGGACTAATTAAGCTGCAGTAGATTAATTTTGATTTAATCAAATAATCAGCTACTTATCTCAGCTGATCAAAGCAGAGCCAGAAACGCGTTGAAGCTGCTCTAAAAGGCCCGTTTACTCAGTCACAGCTCTGTGTTTTACTCTGAGAGCCGAGCAGAGCACCAGTGGTTTGATCTAAAGTCCTGCTCTTATTTCACCCAGTTCTACCAATAAGCCTCCTTCTGATTGGTCCTGGCAGCACCTCAAACTTCCACTCCAGAAAACTACCGGAAAGTAAATCAACTTTAAAGAGATGTTTGCATTTTTAAACACGTTTGAAATAGAAACCTTTTCTCATGTTAAGGCATCAAACAGTCCAGATCTAGAACACGTCTGAGATCCATGTTGATGGTAACAAAGTGTCGGCGCCGGATTCAGCGGACACGCTTATAAAAATAAAAATGTTTCGTTATTTTTCTATTTGCCAAAATGGACGAGACAAACGCTTTGACTGAGCTGTTGTTGTCCAGCTCTGCAGTGGCATCAATA
This sequence comes from Callopanchax toddi, assembly GCA_006937965.1. Lineage (NCBI taxonomy): Eukaryota > Metazoa > Chordata > Actinopteri > Cyprinodontiformes > Nothobranchiidae > Callopanchax > Callopanchax toddi. The sequence goes on along the minus strand of SSNR01000246.1, from coordinate 870,707 downwards.
TTTTAAACATGCAGTTTTCTTTGCTTCCTCAGCATGAAGACAAATGGAGGAACTGTTTGATGAGTATTATCATGGTTACACATCCTGGTATGTTGGCCTGTTACACAGAATAGAGATTTAATAGGCGCCTCAGCAGATTTACATCCCAAACATCCGACAGACACGAGTCCATTAATGAATAGAAAGCCAGCGCTGGTCTTGATGCTCTTATTGTTCAACTAAACAGGAAGGAGAGGAGGATGAGTAATCACAGACAGCTGTGGATGCTCTCATAGCTGGAAAAACGCTGCAGCCAGACCACGATTTCCCAAAAAATTGTAATTGCTGTTTTAAGTTTGTCGTAGGTTTTATTTGGTTGTGAATGTATTGAAGTACATACGCCAAGAAGAGTGAAAACAAACAGCTGACTCAGCTTATGACCAAAGAGTTTCCCTCGATTACCGTAATGTCTCTGAAGATCATCGTGTGGTTTGTTAGGAATGTTCTGATCCACTTAGAAGGACGTCAGGATGACCGATAGCAAATTGGGGAAATCCAACTTGTTGGATTGTCTTGGCCTGATATAGCAGCCTGTGGAATGTGATGTGTAGCCAATCAGAGAGCGAGCTGCACTGAGCGAGGGAAGTCCAACATCAAAACAGCTGTTTGCCCTTGTTTTACTGTCATCAGTGCTAAAGCTGTCATGTTTTTTAATCTGAAGTCAAGTTTGATCTCGAGAAGTTCTGTGAGGTTTCACATGTGTCCGGGGAATGTTTGTAGGTGAAATCCGTTTGTGTGATGTTGTTTTATCCACTCCACACACTGTAGGACCAGAACAGATACAGTAACATCCATGAAGTGAGAACATCTTTCTCCTGCGCAAACTGTACGATTACATCGCAGGATCCAATCGGTCACAGCTCACGAGCACTATACGACCTGACGCTCTGATGCCAGCTGACTGCTCACACTGTACGTGCTACACGACACGGTCGGGCCTTTGAATACGGAAATGTGGAGAAGTAGAAGAAGAAACTCCAGAAGTGATTTTATTGCTGTTCTTTGTTATCTGGAAAAATTACTTTGTTTTCTTGATTTGACTGTTTTATGCCAGGTTTGTTCTGCGCATAATTGTATGTCCGCTGCTTCATTTTCAATAAAGATTTATAGAAAAAAAGAAGACAAAAAAATACATTCGCCTATTTTTTTAAATTTGCGATCTGAGCAGACATCTCTGTGCCTCCTCCGGCTTCTTCTTCTACTACTACTTTCAGGTTGGCGCGTGCGCAGTGTGAGAAATTCTGGGTTCTCCTCGAGGAGGATCGCCGACGAGCTACGAGAATATCAAACACGTTTGATTTTCCAGCGAGCGTACGATTGCTGATCGGGAGCTCCTCGTGAGGTGAAAAACCGCTCCTCACTACCCCCTGTACACTACACGAACACCAACGCACGACATGCTGAGCTCGGCACGATTTCGAAAATGGTTGCAGAGGAGGAAATCGCCGGAAGATCGGCGCTAAAGTCGCACAGTGTATGCCCGGCTTTAGTGGTCACCAAAAGAGGTTTGTCTTGTTTTTTTACATCTGAGACTCATTCCTGCAACCTCACCGTTATGAGTTAGTCGATTCCCCGGACCATCCGTCCACATATGCTGATGACTCACCACAGTTCAGGCCTCACACCTACATAACTGTTGGATTATGCCAGGATGCAGCCATGTGCTAAAAGATGCTGTGAAATGTTTAAGCCAAACTTTAATCAAATAGCAAAACTAACAGACCAGCAAAGCAACTGGGAGCAAAAACTTATACAGGAGGTCAGAAAGCCTAAGAAACCAAAAGTTGATCACCTGATTGATGCCAACTGGGACACAGACGTAAACAATTTGTAAGAATCTTTAATAATTTATTCTAAACTTTAAGTAAATCCCTATTAAAATGTACATTTTTCATTATCAGAAGATTCCAATCAGCACAATATGTGCTCAAAAGGAGGAAAATATCACGGGTAGAGGACGTCTGCCCTGTTTATGTTCTGTTATCTAAAACAACACGCAGCCGATAATACACCATCCATTTACACGACTCGTTTACAACCTCCTGCGTTGCGTTCACTGACACTTAATCAGCTGCCTGCGAGCATCTCGAAGGAAAGAAAACAGCCAAGAAATACGGAGACGTGTGTTTCTGTCTCGGCGCACACGAACGCTCAGACGCACAACAAAAGGGAGCCCATCTGGAGGAGAGGGCAAAGCAGATAGCGAGGCAGTAGGACATGTTGCCGTGGTAACGTAGCAAGGGTGGGATGAAGCAGGAGGGGGGCCGTGGAGGAAGAGAGAAAAGGAGGGGGTAAAGGAGAACGCACACCATGGCTCAAAGCTGAATGAAGACCATCATGATTCTTTTAGGTGAAAAGTAAAATAAATATTAAAGTTATGGTTTGTTTACATTTCCAGATATGATTGTGTTTCTATGGAAACACTGATTTGTAGTAGTGAATAATCGCTGAGTGGGTTTTTAAGGCGTATAAACGACTGTGTGACTTGAACGCTCTGCTGCTGACAAACGGTCCTGCTACTATTGTCTCTGTGAGAGGGGCAAAGAAAAGATGGAGTGACTGAACTGAGTGAGAGAAGAGAGCGAGGAGGGGGAATGGGAGGGTGATGATGTTATTAAAGAAAGAGGTGGGGGAGGGGGAGGAACACAAAAAGTGAAAGGTGGGAAGGCCAGGGAGGAGGGAAGAAAGGAGGAGAGAAAAACACAGAGATGACTTCACTTCTTCCTACATGTTTGTCAGGCTTTTTATCCATTACGGCTTCTTTTTTAAATGTAACTATCAGTTGGTGAAAAAGCATAAAAGATTCAGAAAAAGGCCAGTCAGTCATCTGGGATGAATTACATGATTAAAATTGAATGTGATAATTAAAAGACTGAACATTTTTAGCAGATTGATTGAAGTAAACCTCTCTGACGGTGCTGATGAGCATCAGTAAGTTAACAGATGTCACATTAGCAGCTCTGCAGCCGTGCACTCGTACACGTCGCTGCTGGGAAAAGGGGCGTATCGATCCCGTCTGTCAAATAACGGGCTCAATGAACGGGGGCTTTGGGTTATCGACAAGTTACTGCATGAACGACGCTTCATCAACGTTGTAATAAAACGCTGTTGTTTTCCAGCAGCTCCTGGAGTTAACGGACCATCAACACTCTGCTTCAGTCGTCTTAAACATGTAAAATATTCTCTGATGTTAGGTCAAAAGTCACGTTTGAGTGTGAAACAAGCAAAACTTTGACGAATGATGTAAGATGTTGAAGACTCGTGGAATTTAACACAAAGAATTCTTTACAGGTTGGGTTGAAACAGAGAGTGGAGCTCGTTCCTGTGCAGGTTGGACTCCAGCAGGTCTCAGATCTGTTTGTGGACAGAATCTCAAGTCATGGAGAGCAGAGGATGTCAGGTCTGAGAACCTTGTTTTGCAGCTGATGAGGTTCTGGGAAGTTCTGACCGTCAGCGTGTTCTGGGGTAGTTCTCAGCAGAGTGAAACAGCCAGAATTAAAGTCAGCTCCTCCAAATCTGAGGAGTTTTTCTTCTGGGTAGGTAGAGAGTCTTTGCCTAAAGCAGTGGAGTTTTAATATCTTGGTGTCTTGTGCTTGAATGATGTCAGATGGAGTGACAGATCAGGGTTTTGTCCAGTGGTGGCCCGTCCATAGGGGGCGCTAGGGTGCCACCCCACCAGTCCCAAGAGGAAGAAGAGAAATAGGGATCACAAAATAGAAAAAACTAACATGAAAATAAAACTAACGAGCCATCCATTATATATACAATAAGTGCTGTGTATAATCTGCATTTAGGTGTAGTTTAGAAAACGTTTTCTCACTATTTTTTACCGGACCGATAGGTCCTGTTTCTCTGGGATCTACTATGCATGTCTGGACCGGACGCCGTCCCGAGACACCGCATTGTTTTCTGCTCCTGGCGCATGCATACTGGTAATATTTTCCTGACGCATGCGCACTGGAAATCATCCTTTTTTTTTCTTTTTTCTTTCTTTAAATCTTTATTTGACAAAATACAAAAGATAGGAGACCGATCGGGACGCAGGTCATAGCGTCCCTGACATGCGCACAACGGTACAGTCAAAACCGGAGGATTAATGACCCGGAAGCTCTCGTTTGGTTTCACTTTCAGTAGCAGGCAGCAGACTGAGTTAAAAATGGAGAGAACTAATACAAACAAAATGGATATTTATTATTATTTATTATGGATATTTATTCAAAGAATCCTTCTTGGCAGCTTGTGACAAAAAGCCGTTTTATTCCATGGGTCCTGATTTCATCAACTCCATGGTGAGTGACTTCATTTGTTTTTTTTGTTTTATTACTAATGTGTCTCACCGATTCAGCAAATGGCAGAGACCTACTGTTTTGTGGATTTATACCTTAAATAGCGACATATCTTTGCAGCCGAATGTTAGAGGGACACTCATACTGTTGAGTGAATGTTGCTTCATGTAGTTTAGCCCGTTCTGAGGCGCTGTTTGACACTTTTAATTTAAAAAACAAACGGCGCTCTATGGGAGTTTTGTGTGAGCGGCCTAAAATCGTATTTTACCTCATTTTGATGGACATCTCAGTGGATTTGACTTTTTGTTGTTGTTAATTCACTTCATTGGTTGAGCTGATTGTCATGACTTGCTTGGTTAGTGGTTGTTGTCTGAATTGTAACATTAATTATCTGACTGTGTTAGTTAGAGATGGATTTATGTGTCTGTGGTGTCAGTAGAAAGCTAATTGTGAATATTAAGTTGTGTTTCTGACCTTGTGTAGGTCAGGTTAGTTTTTCCTTGAAACTTTTACAACTTCTGTTGTGACCACATTGTGGTTGTTTTTTATTTTTATTTGTATCTGATTATATTGATATTATTCTAAGGTCTCCTTATGATTTCTTTACTGTTTGATGTGTAGAATTAGACCTAACAGCTCCACATTGTTAGAGAACTGGTGGTAGGGATTTTTACCAGCAAAATATTCAGTCAGATGAAAATATTTTGCTTCATTCCCTGCTCTAGTGGTGATGATATGTGATTATTTGCGCATCTGAAAACTGATTTGTAAAAATGCGCCCCACCCAAAAAGAATTTCACCAGCCGCCACTGGTTCTGTCTGCATAACGGGGGCGTTGCTCTGGTCTGTTGAACTATCGGTCCATCTTTCCAACCCTCAGCTATTGTAACAAGATTTGGATCATGATCCAAGTCTGAGACCAGGGTTCTCGACTGGAAAAGGGTGGATTGCCAACCCTGGGTCGAAGGAGAGGTCCTACTTCAAGTGGAGGAGTTTAAGTATCTCAGGGTCTAGTTCACGAGTCAGAGCAGCGTCTCCAGTGATGGACGCTGAACCGGTCTGTTGTAGTGACAACAAAGCTGAGTCAGAAAGCTCAGCTCTTGATTCACGTCCCAATCTTCACCTATGAGTTTTGGGTAATGACCAAAGGAACAAATCATGGATACAAGTGACCAAAATGAGTTTCCTCCACAGGGCGGCCGGGCTCAGCCTTAGAGATAGGGTGAGGAGGTCAGACATCCGGGAGAGACTTGGAGGAGAACCGCTGCTCCTCCACATTCAGAGGAGCCAGCTGAGGTGGTTCATGGTCAGGATGCCTCAGAGGAGGAGATCCCACCGCCAGGAGACCACCAGGTCAACCCAGGACATGACGTATATGCCGCCTGGCCTGGGAACACCCTGGGGTCCCACTGGAGGAGCTGAGGGGACCGGGAAGAGGACCGTCTCACTCAGGATGCTGCCTCTGCAACCTGAACTGTGACACAAATACTTCCTGTTACACATTTAGTCATGTATTTTTGTTAAAAAGTCATAAAAATATTCTATTTTACTTCTATTGGGGCCTAGGGTGATAAAAACAAGAAAAAATGAATCAATAAAGAGTAATACAAATAAGAAGCATTTAGTTTTTATCAGTCCGATTAAATGTTATCCAGGCTAAAAGAGGGTTAGCATCAATAATGAAGCACTGTGGGTGTAGAAAAGATAAAAACTACGTAGAGAAATAAACAGTTTTCTTTTTTTAAAGGCTATGAATAGAAATTCTCATCACAGCATGGAAGTTAAACAAGTCTCAGGTCAAGACTTAGCTGTCTGCTCATAAACCATGAATCCTGCAGAAAGACAGATCATAAAGAACAAGTTTCTCCTTCCTGCTGGTTCGTGGTTGGTTAATTCTCAGAGATTCATTTATTACAGACGACCTTCTCAAGGTGATTCAGCTCTGAACACCAGAGGTGGCCTTCAGCAACTCACACATAGAAAAACACAAAATACAACATCTGAAGTAGAATTATTACTATTTAGAAATGGAAAACTTCACATAAAATACAAGAAGGAGGAGCAGACTGAGGTTTATTGAGTCACCTTAGACTCTTTAAATAACATTTTAAGGAAACATTTTCCCAGAAAAGAAATAAAAGCTCAAATAATTTCTACATGTTGGAGAAATCACAATATTTCATTCAGAGTATTTCCTGCAACGGATCCTCCAGCCTGTGTTGAGAGGAAAAGATTCTGCTTTCTCCAAACTTTAATCCCTCTGGAACACTGTAATCCTGAGGGATTATGAAGGTTTGAATCCCATCATGCACAGCTTCACCTCCTGTGTTTTCCTGAACTCTTTAAGATAATCTCTTTTATTATAAAGTAAGTGGGAGAGGACCTTTAATGCAGCTGGACATATCAAGCACGTATTGCATTTTATTTACGGTATCAAAGCCCAGTAATAAATACACATAACCCCATCGTGTCTGCAGCGGTAACCATGAAAACCTGATCATATACAGAGCCTGAATTCATCAGCTGTATACACTTAACTTTTATGAAAAAGGTTCAACATTGAAACAGATTTTTAACATGTTATCCCCATCAGGAAACATCCCAGTTTAACAATAAGAGCTCAAACATCGACACACAGCTTCTGTCTGGCGTCATGTTGAAGGTTCAGTGAGGATGATGAGCTCTGGTGACATCACACTCCGTCCCACCCAGAGACCCTCGTTCTGATGATCCTGCCATTCTCAAAGGGTTTGTAGTTTAAAACCATGACTAGGGGTCAGAATGTGAAGATGTGTGTCTCTATATTCATGTGTAACGGTTTCTGTACCAGAAAGACTGTGAGCCCAGTTCATTATGTTGATGACAAAAACATAGATAAAGAGGATATCTTATACTCGTCCCGTCTCAGAGCTTTACGCTCTGGACTCCAGCTCCTGGTCCAGTCTGAGGTCATCTCCCCCCGTCTAACTGGTCTCCAGCCTGGACTGTGAAACCTCTACAAATGGTTCAGTTTGGTCTTCAGTCAGCCTAAAAGAGCACATGTCAGCCCTCTGTTCATGGAGCTCCACTGGCTACCTTTAGCTGCGGGCCTCTAACTCTAGCATACAGGGTCCTGAAAGGAACGGCTCCCCACTGGAACCCTCTACCAAAGGCTGACGTCACGGCTCAGCACTCAGAGGATCATCAGCGAGCAGAGCTACGCCACGCTGGGACAGTCCAGACTCTGCTCATGTGTCGTTCCACCATGGTGGACTGACCTATCCTCCTGCAGACCCAGCTCTTCAGAGAACATCTTCTAGATTAGCTCCTACCTTCCCTACTCCTCTCTTCATGCTCTTCACTCTATCCTGTGTTCTTTTTCCCTCTCAGTCACCTTAGAGACCAGTGTTAGTTTGTTGTTAGCCTTAATGGTAACTTCTCTGTTACGTTCTCATTTGTAAGTCCCTTTGGATAAAAGCATCTGATAAATACATAAACAGCAGCAGCAGCTCGGTATTTAATGTTTATGACCCTGGTAAATGGGATCATGTTGGTCCATTAAATTAAAATCAAAATAAATGGATACATTATGATTCAATATGTTGATGTAACCACATTGATAATCCCTCAATACCCAGCATGACCTCTGGAAGGGAAAAAACCCAGTTTTTGTTTAATAACTGACCAAAGTTTGGCTCTGAGCGTCGGGATGTCAGAATGTGGTTTAGTCTTCTTTAGTCAGACCGTTAAACCACCATCAGTGACCTTCTCATGTCTCTGATCTGTGTCTAGACTTAGTACCTAAAGGCAAAAAGCCCTAAAAATAATTTACAAAAAAACAAAACAAAACCAAACATAGGGATGTAAAAAAATCACTGAAGCCTTGAGGTGCCGCCAGCAGGAATTCAGACTCACGTCTGCTGTGATCTGTACAGGATACAGAGCTGAAAATGAGATTCCAAGGCCTGCATGCCGTTTGTTTTTGAGCAACATCATCAGGGTTGTCATGACATCAGTCGAAGGCGAATGTTATATCATCTTGTTCCATGATGTTTGAGTCTAATCTTCCAGGTGGAAGAGGGTGATAACATCAAAAATGTTCCTGAACAAAAGAACAAAATTGTGTTTTGAGGTTTGTGTTAATCAGGACTTTGGTGGAACTTGGAGATTCTGACTTCCAAGTACAGAATGCACCAAAGTTCACAAGAATCTGTTACCATGGTGATAGATTCCCATAACTCTCTATCTGGAACAGAACTTAAGGGTTCATTTACTCAAGAGTTTTTGCATAACCAGCTTTCTGGAATAGTCTCCAGATTTCTGCAAAAACCTATAAGTTGTAGCTGTGATAAAGTTCAACTTCATTCACAAACTCTCACATTTTGATTTTGTGATATTTTTATATTATTCAGTAGAATCTTTGGTTGAAATTGTCCCACTTTTAGGTGTTTTTTTGTTTACTTTGCAAATGAAAACAATTCCTCTGAGACAGAAGAGAAACCGAACAGCAGCATCAGATGAAACACAGACTAACTGAGCAAAGTGCTGGTTGTAAATCAACCACCACACATCATTAAACCCAACAACAGAATCAGCTCCGTGGATTGAAGCGACTCTCGCTGTTCAGACGTCTCTTTGTGACTCACCTCCACTCGTCTCTCAAACTCTGCAGAGGCTGAAACACGAACAACTTTCATGTTTTCTCAATTAATCCTCGTTTTAATCAGAGCAGACGACGAGGATTCAAATGGTTTCTGAGGGAAAACATGTCAGAAACGTAACCCAATTTACTGCCTCCTCCTGTTTAAGGTGCTTACTTTTTGTTTCAAAGATTAACATTTAAATGAGCATTTGTAGGGAACTAATTTCAGATTTAAATTATTACTAATTCAAGGCTTTAATACATATTCAAAGAAAAGGGATCACTTCTTAAATAGAGTGTTTTGTTCTTCTCATGGAGGAAGGTTTGTTGTGTTTTTAACAAGTGAAGCTTCAAATCAGAGGGATAAAATCCCAGTTTTCCTCTTTTTATCAGGATAAAATGACTAAATGTAACATCACCTTCTTTAACCGCATTAAATCCAATCAACCCACCACATTAGACCCGTCCTCTTCAGCACCAAACAACAATCCTTCATTAAACAAGCAGCTGAGAAGGACTCAGGGCTAAGCTAATAGCTCTCATCAATAATTCAGAGTCTAATCTGATTCTGGAGAGCTGTCAGAAACGTGCACACGCCTCACAGCGACGTGCACCTTCTGCTCTATCCCCGTCAGTCTAAAAAAAGAACGGTGACGGCACAGAACTGATGTTTAGATATGACGAATGTATTCAATCATCCTGATGAATGCAGTGTGTATTCAGATCAGTTCAGCGGAAACTCATTTGACATCATTAACTCTAAATAGTCGTGTTTATTTTTGAACTAAAACAAATTCCTCTGAGTGAATAAATCTGTCTCTTTACTTTTTTAACCCTTGTGCTGTCTTAGAGGGTCAAAACTCCATCGGTCCAAAGATAAGGACAGTGTGATGGTTAAGGTCAAATATTCCTTAAAAAGAGAGGGAGGTACAGATGTATAGGTCTTTCTGTTAGTGCTTGGTGTTTTTTTAAGTTTAGTTTCATATATTCATATAGACAGGGGGGCACACTATTTTTCCGTTGAGCTAGTGTCTGGTACGCATCGCACCTCAATGGGTTTGGGGGGGGTGATAAGCTGCTGCTGGTGCGTGTCACCGGTGCTGCACGTGCACACGCGTGTCGGAGGTGCTGCACGTGTGTCTACTAGCTTCAGACATGTGAGCACTCATTCTCTGCACTGCAGCAGGATGTAAAGCTCGTCAGATCGCGGGCTGCACCATCGAGACCACGAAAGCGCCGGGCTGGTTCTGGTGCGCATGCGTGCTGGCGGCCCAGTTATGTGCGCCCCTGCATATAGAGTTCTGTTGTTTCCTTAAGGTTCTCACCTGGTCCACGTTCAGAACTCAGCCTTCAAATCGCTCCTCTCTCATTTCATAGTAAAGCTGCGTTAGGATTTCTATTTAAATTTAGGCTCCAAATTGTTACAAAGTCAAAAATAATTGGCACAAACGATCAATAATAAAATGACTTGGTCACGCTCCACTTCATAAGCATGCTCCTTTTAATTTGTGCTTTCCAAATGGTGCATCTCCTCACTCCTGAAGGCTAGACTACGTGTGTCTGTGTGTAAATGGTTAAGGTGAGTGAAGACGGCAGAATGAGAGCAAAACATGCTGATGATGTCCAACATTTATTAAAAAATAGATTATTTTGTTCATTTGGACCCCTATGCTCTGTGGGCCAGCGTTCTCCATGTGGTTCTGTTTCCACACATCAATGCTTTTGTTGAAAAAATACTTTTTATGCTGCTTGGGCTTTTGTAGAAGCACTTCTCTGTTTTACAGCAGCAGTGTGTTTATGTTTGGGTTTATCAAGAAGAAAATTAAATTACCAGTAGTTTGTCTACAAGACTAATTATTAGGTGTCAGGTTACAAACGCCTCTAAACCTGCTGACATAATAACTCCTTAAAAGGTGAACTCTGGATGTTCTTAAGCTTTGATTCAAAACATATTGGTGATCAATATTTCTGTAGAAAAACGACTAATGTGAGCTCATACTTCAGATCCTGAGTCTGAAAACACTGGAAGTGAGAATCTGCATCAGGTCACAGGACCGACACCTTCCAGTTTTTAAATCAATCTCACCGTAAAGCGCCTCAGGTCACTGGAGCAAATAAAATCTAACTGAAAATTACCTGCAGTATATCCAATTTAATGTAACACATTTTACTTTCCCTGAAGGAAAAAGGTCTAACTGAGGTATAAAAACGTCTCGTTCATCGCTGACAGTAATGACCGATAGCAGCCTGCCTCTGTGTCGGTTTTCTTTATACATGAAGACGGATTATTCATCTTATTGTGTTTGTGCTTATTTTGGTCTTATGGGAATTTTTTTAAAAGTGCCTAACTAGCTGCTGCACACATGCTGCAGCGCGTACATTTAAACGGTCTCACCAGGCTGGTTTGGATCAGCTGATCTTTCCACAAACAAGAAAACATTTAAAAGGTTATGACTGAAGAAAGAGAAGGCAACCTGCTGCAGCTCTTGGATTTTTTAGGCTACGTCTAAGTTTTCTTCCTGGATTGAATTTTTTAAAATTGTTTTAACAAATGTTCCTCCTTAGAACAGTGAACCTTTCAGCTTGTGACCTATAAAATAACAATGACACGAATATTCGACTCAGAGTATATTAACATTACTAAATGCTCAAATCAAGGACCAAAGAGCTTTAACTCAAGCTTTTTTTATTTGGGGAGCCACTACAAAAGAATAGGGTCTACATTTTAAAGCTTTTATTTTGAAATATTATGAGATGATTCACACCAAACAGCATTCAGATGATAACAAAAACCTTTATGAAGTAAATGTAATGCATTATATATATTTTTTGGCTAATGACCGTCTCATTATATTCTCTATAATTTAACGATCAGTTAGGATTTTTCGGTCTATGCAGGAATTTAAATTTTAGAAATTAATTTTAATGAACACATGATTTTTATAAACAATTACATAACACATTTGGACAAAAAGCATCAAAGCACCTAACTTTTATTCTTTTATTTAGCTGTCAATGAGTCTCCTCCATCCGCTGTTCATTCATTAGTTGAGTGAATTCAGAAAAAACGTGTCCGTTTTTGTTCTTTATCCCATTTTCTAATAATATGGCTCTTATGTCCTCCTGCATCCTGATTGGCTGAAGCAGTGTGCTTTGTGTTGATTGAGACTAACTTCCAGGTCAGTGAGGTTTGATGAAGTCGTCATGGAGGACACTGCCTGTTTGGTTGTGCTGATTCTTCTTCTAAACAGAGTGTTTGTTTTTATAAATAAAGGTTTAAGATACTCGACATGTTTTCAGTTTCCTTTTTATCCAAGCGGCTGCTCGCTGCAGTTCAGCCCCGCCCATTCAACCAATCAGACCCGGCCATTCCATCAGAGTCAGCTCCCACACCTCCCGTGTGATTGGACTATTACACTGGGCTGTTAGATCCGAGAACGAGGTGTTGCATCTCCGCCGGATCCAGAGCACAAAGTCCGGCAGAGATGCAACACCTCGTTGTCGGGTAATGCTGCTAGCGTGTCCGCGGAGCTTCGTACGGTGCTCCTGGTCCGGCGCAGCTTTGTGCTGCGGATTCGTGAAGCAAAGCTCCGTTTGGGTCCGGCAGAGCTTTGTGCTGTGGGTCTGCTGAGCTACGTGCTGCGGGTCTGCGAAGCGCTCAGGGTTTCCCCCAGTGCTTTGGGCCCCCGCCAGGTTAAGCCACAGAGCCCAAGGGCAAAGCTAACAGCTGCTATCAGCGGCTAATGCTATGCTGGGTCTGCAGAGCTACGTGCTGCGGGTCTACTATGGAAAGCCACAAGTGACTTTAACGTACGAAATTTTGTGCGTTAAAGTCACTTGTGGCTTTCCATAGTCCGCGAAGCGCTAAGGGTTTTTCCAGCGCTTTGGCCCCCGCCAGGAGCAGCTAACAGCCGCTAGCTGATAGCAGCTAACAGCCACTAATGGCGGCTAATGCTACAAAGCAAAGTGGGCTAGTTCGGCTTTCTCTGTTAGGCTCACTGTCTCTCGTTGTAGTCCGTATGACAGAAAACATTAACTTTTCTTATTCTCATTCACAAACTAATACTGTTACCAGAACATGACTGAAACCCCGAGATATTTAATCAATTTTGAGGATATGTTTTATCCTGAAAACAAGGGGAAGCAGAAGGAGAAAGAGGCAGATATTCAGTTATTTTCTTGTAAATTCACTCTTTTGCAATAAAGTTATTTAAACCAAAAAAGGGTTTTAAATAAAGGCAACTGGACTTATTTGGTTCGTCTTCAAAGAACCAAATAAGTCCAGTTGCCTTTATTTAAAACTCTTTTTTGGATTATCATGACCTGGATGACTGAGAACCTTCACCAGCATAAAGTTATTTTAAAAAAACAGCGGAGGAGGGCTGACCCTGGTTGCAAAAAAGTTAATAAAAAAACAAGTCAGCGGGGCAGGGCTGACTCTAGCTGAACCTGGTGCAGCTCCACCTTTCTGGTTCTGTAGCAAGCACTACTTGTTTTATCCTGCAGCTCAATGAGCCAAGACGTTACATATATTGGGGGCTTGTCCGGGATGTTTTAGATTAGTAGAGCTTTGACTTGGAGCATGCTGAGAGTGAAGCCTTGCAGCCTGGAGTGTGTTCATATTTTCTGTAGCTTCTTGTCTTCTGTGGGAGGAGCTTAAAGATTTTGAGAGGCGGTTTGAAGCAAGTGACCAGCTAATGCTAATAAATGCTGTTTTCACATTTATGACAAAATATTTGATTTTTTGGTGGAGTAAAAACTGGAGAAATTTAAAAATACATTGAGTTTAATATTGGTGCAATAAAAACAGTTTGATGAATTAAGTAATTTTAACTTTATACCAGTCTTACAAACACATTCTCTTTAGATCAGAGGTGTTTAAAGTGCAGCCATTTACAGAATGGTGGAATATGATGCACCAGCTCACAGCTGCAGCAGATGGATACGATTTTAAGCTTATCAGTGAGTGTCTCAACCAAAAATATGCTAAGCTTTTAAAAGTTGTTTAGAAATGCACAAACTTGCATTAAAAAACATGTTAGAAGTAAATTTAGCTCTAAATTCTTGCAGTTTGCGACAGTTTGGTATCAACTCCCAACAGTTTGGGTCTTCCCCTCAAACCAACGCCTCCCTTTAGATGTTACTTTGATTCATGGAGCCCAGAACAAGATGATTCAGAGGCAGCAACAACTACACAAAACCCCATCACACACACACACAACAGGAAGAGCACGTCTCCTCCAGGTTTGTCGGGTCATCAGCTGAGCTTCTCTCCGTGAACTCGTTCTAATGATGATGTTAAATGTGTTCTGACTGCTGGTGTGTTTCTGAGCCACCAGGAATATTAAATACAGAAACACGACATTTGCTTTTCGCATGTTTGATCATCAAAACAGAACATTTATTCAATCTATATTTTTGATTTATCTGCCAGTAAATAAAAGATTAAATAAAACAGCCTTTTCTCAAGGCGTCGACATGTCGTCAACATGTTAACCTTTAGAGGTTTTTGTTCACAAAGTAAATGACTGCAAAGTAAAAATGGCCATGTTTTGTATTTTTCAACATTAGAGGAAGTTAAAGTCAAAGAAAATCAACTCCTGCCTTCCTGTAGTATCCATCCTGACCTCTGTCCTGAGTGTTTTAGATGTTTTGTTGCTCCAACACACCTGATGTACTGGTTGAATTATCACCTCAAGCCTGTTCTGTACCCACTTTGACCACAAAGCAGAGAAACATCTAAAACCTGCAGGATGGTGGTCTTCAAGGACCCGGATTAGAGCCGACTGCTGGAACACGGACTGTGAATTTAATTCAGTAAATGAGGAAATCTGTCAAACGTCAGCTGACAGCGATTCAAAAATAATCAAAGTAAAAGTGATTAAGATTCATGAACCTTCACTCAGAAAGCAATGACGATGTGAAATCTCTGCTCAGAGCCTCTTACCTGCAGCCCCTCGATGGCCAGCCGCAGCATGCTGGGAGTCAGTTTAGACGCCTGCTTGAAGGTGAAGTTGCTCCAGTCGATGATGAGGATGAAGCCGTTAACCTGCAGCTCAGGATCTTCAATCATAGATTCCAGCGACAGTAAGATTGCCCTCAGTATGTCCACAAATGTGTATCTGGAGAGGAAAATAAATAAAAAGGGCAGAATTTAGATTTGCTAACACAAACACAGCGTATCAGGAATCTCATCACAAGCAGACGTTGTGTCAGTTTGAGGACAGAATGGATCCTTCTGGGGCTGATTCGACTGAAACGGACAGATCAGAGTTTTTCATTTCAGTCCATAAAAAATACATCAATCTCTTTAAATGTTTCATGAACTGAACAAAGATTTGTCTGTTGGCAAAAGATCAGCTGCCTCCAGTAAAGGACCATTATTTTTTATTGTGTGACTAAAACAACAATCAGCCTGTAAAGTCCATCAGATTCACAAACAGCCTCCAGTTCGCTCCTACATCCTGCAGGTCTTAGAGCTTTAACTGATTTCAGTGAAGGCCACATGGCTCCTGATGCGTCTGTTGCCTTGGTGACGTTGATGCTTCAGATTCTTTGCTTTCCTGTTTACACTGGCGTCATCATAAGCGACCTTTTTCTAACGGAAACCCATAAAACAAGTTTAAAACAGGACATATTTAAATCAACTATAAAACTGAATGAATCATCAAAAGTAGCTAGACAGCCTCTTTCTGTAGGTTTTTATCCTTTCTTTTAAATCTGATAGACAGTAAATCTGTGATCAGACCCAGTAAGACAGAGGACGGAGGGTCAACCTGTCCATAAACCCAGCAAACTGGCCTGATCCTTCCTAAAACCCAAACTAAATCAGGCTCTGGCCTGACTTATGCCTCTAACCTCAGCCCAGATACTAATCCTGAGCAGGCCACAGCACAGCATTATGGGAGATAAACACCAGACAATACATAAAAACCAGCGACACAGAAAAGTCTCCAGTAGAGCCTGAGGGGGGAATGGACATCTACCATAAACAGATTACAATAAATATGTTAAAACATCAACGTAGAGGAAATATGATTTATTTTAAACATGTGATATGTGTATGAGTGTATGAGACCCATCCTGGTGTCTGCAGGTGATTTATGGGACTGTAAAAACACAACGCCTGTGATTAACCAACGAGACGTCCGTCCTGCAGCAGCAGATCAGTCAAACAGCAATTAGACACGCTGTTGATCTCAGTGCACTAACTCAGCCACTGCTGTTGACTGGTTTATTTTCAAAAAATTATTATAAAGTGATTTGCAACTTGGGAATCAATGACAGTAAAATAAAGGCGACACCCTGTGTTTAGAGTTAAGGCTGCTGATTCTGACCATCAGTCTGAAGACGTTTGTGAGGGAAACACACGCTTCCATCCAATTAATGTTTTATCCATTAATCCTGCAAGTTTACATGAATTCCACTTCATAAAATCTAAATATAATTTAAAAACGAAACATCAAATGATTGTTTGGATGTTTTTCTTTCACTCATGACTTTTTACAGCGACTGAATCAACCATAACACAGGATTATTATTAAGGACTGGATAAAAATGATCTTGAATTTTCTGCATTAAAATGAACCAGGTGGCTGTGTGAGCAGCCTCAGTTTGGTGAAATAGATTCATCCTGCTCAGTAAGACGAGCTAACAGTTAGCCGGGTAGCTTTCTGTCATCTTAAACTCTCGTTTCAGACGTTACAAAAAGGATTGAGATATTTTTAGATGATTATTAATTCATAACCTTTTTACACTTTACTTTAAAATATCTATTTTTTCTGGTTGATCAGCTTCTAAGATTAGATGAATTTTGGGACATCTGTCCTTTTAGTAGGATTTCATCAAAAACCTGCCATGTCCAATATGTTATGTTTGTGGAAAGTGTCAATTTTAGTTTATATTTTTACAAAATAAAATAAATCTGATGGTTAATAAGTGGTTTAATTAACATTAGTCAACATTTTATTATCATTTTATAGGATTTAAAGGGTTAAAGATGACCTGTTTTTAGCCACAGCTCCACAGGAAGGCGTCCATCACTGTGTTGATGGGAATGTTGGACCCAGTATATCTTTTGTGAGGTCTGCTGGTTTTTGGCGGTCAGTCTCTGCTCTAATCAGGACCACTTCAGTCAGACTCACTGCTTCTTGTTTTTATTAGAAGTCCTGAATGCATCGATGTAGCAACATGGTGCCTTTAGTTCAGACTAAAATAACCAACGCTGTGAAAAAGTTTCAGATTCTTTTGGACATTTAACCAAACAGGATTCTTTCAAAAAGCTGAAAACATGATTTCTTATGATCAGACTGATCTGCCTGGTTTGGGGAGGAAACACTTAAATTATATTTTATGACAATATCAGTATGGAAACACTAAGAAGAACAAATTATTTCAGGATGTAGAGAAATGGTTGAATAAGAAGGAACTTAAATAGGTGACATAATGATTCATTTGGTGATTTTAAATGATTTTTTTTTTGAATGTCTGCATTTATTTCTCCCACATCTTGTCTTTGTTGTTTGACTGTGAGGTCACCAGTGACTGGGTGGTGCTGAACGGACAGCTCCACTCTGCTGTATTCTGGTCTCTGTTTCAAACACCTGACCGAACCAGTTACCTGCTTTGGTCCCAGTTGGCTGCAAACAGGACCAGGATTTTCCTCCCGTATCTGTCCAGATTGGAGAGGACTCCGGGGAATCCGTCCTTCAGGGCCTGTTTGATACCCGGGTCGGTGGCTTTCAAGTTCTTGAACATGTCCAGGTTTTGCTGCCTGTACTCAAAGTACTGCGCCAGCAGCCGGAACGCCTCGAAGTGGTTGAACTTCCTCGCTCTGAGGAATCTGAGGATGAACGCGTCGTCTGTCCTGAGGAACCCGATGTCCGGCCGGGTGATGATCATGTCCCGGACCTCCTGGATGTCCTGGTGTAAAGTCTCCGGGTTTTCCTTCAGCTCCACCTTGGCCTTCTCCAGGGTCTCTGGAGAGAGGCCAGCCTGTAAGTGAGTCATCCTCTGCAACAGCTGTCCCTCCGCGGGGGGTTCACACCACAGCAGCTTGCAATCAAACAACAGAGTGAACGGCTCCCTCCGGCAGCAACAGGGCTGGTTTCTGGTCTCCTGATCAGTAGCTGACTTCAGACGGAGGCCTGCTGCTCTGTAGACGTAATCCACCCTGAACTGGTTCAGACGTCCAGGAGCCACTCAGGCATTTTACTCCACTTTTACGCACCGAATCCTTCCAGTTCCACCTTAAGAACTCAACTTTGTGTGGATTTGATGGTTGGAGCCTTCAGGCTGAGCGTCCAACCTGCTGATCGGGGCGTCCCGACAGGCGGCCGCTCGCCTCCATCACGTCAAAGCCTCTCCTCTCGTTCTCTCTCTCTCCGTGACTCGATGACGACGGAAGCATCCCCGTCTCTCCGGCGTCGCTCTCAGCGGTCAGGCAATGCGGCACCAGCCTGCAGCCTCTACATCAACACGGCGAGCCTCCGCCTTCAAAACGCGCCTCCATCCGCCGACCTGCTGCTGCTGCTGCTGCTGGTGATGATGGTGATGATGGTGGTGGTGGTATTGATGATGATGGTGGTGGTGCCGCCGACGGCTCCGTCTCCGGTAATCGTTCCTGCGTTTTTCCCACCTCACCGCGGATCTGGGTGTGAATCCAGATCTTTCTCCCAGCCTCGGATGACGGAGGACAGTCCAGCAGCACAGGTGTCCCGAGAGGATCCGTCCCCCTCCTGCCTCCCGGTCTCTGGGTTTTGGAGAGGGGTGGGGTGGTGATGAGGTGGGGATTACCGTCTCCGCTCCTCCTGCTGCTGCTGCCGTCTGTTCGCTGACTGACATCCAGAGACTCTGCTGGATGGACACCCACCGGGGGGGTGGGGGGGGGGGGGGGTCAGATGATGAAAAGGCAGCAGAGAGATGCAACGACAGGAGATGATAGAAGGATGAAGATGAAGGATGATGGAGGGATAAGAGAGGAGGACAGGAAATCAAAAGGAGTGGAAGAGCAGAGCCTGAAGGGGGCGGGGGCAAAACCAGGCCCCTTTCCCCTTCTGACCCATATGAGTCTATGGGTTTTAAGCCTTAGATCTAAAACTGTATTTATTCTCACTTACAAAGAAATACTTTGATTTTTCTGAAAATTGTTTGAAAAAGCAGTCAGATCTGAGGGTGTCTTAGTGTTCCAGTGTTCCTAAAAAACAAACACTTAGATTCTTAAAACGCAGTCAGGGTGTAGGGCCTGTGACCAAATATGAAGCACAAACTCACCAACCGTCATATAGATTTAATCTGTTTAGCCTTTTAAAACTGAAGATGTCTTTTGGATGAGAAGAAACGAGAGAAGTCCAGGTATCGCCTTTTAAATCACTTTAATACTGTAAAAAAGTCAAAAATACCCATAAAGCGCTCACTTTGATGCATTTTGTTCAAAAGACTGTTGTGTTTACTTTCAGAATAAAATGGAAGAAAATACAAAATAAAAGCTTTCATTGAAGATTTTCTCCATGTTTTGGTTTTTGTGGAGAGTTTGGCTCATTTCTTATTTAAACCGTCACTTTTGGAAGAACAGATGCACGAATGGCTTTCTTTGAATAGAAAAAAAAAAACCTCAACCACCTCCAGCCCAGTGAGCTAGACCGTGGGTTCTGCTAACACCCTGAATACCATCAGAACATTTAACTGAACCAACATTTTGCACCAAAATTATTTTTCTTTGAAGAATATTTAAAAAGTGCTAAACTTATATTTTAGGGGCAAACATCAGTTAACGCATGAGATCTATTTGAACTGTTTCTTCTGGGATTTAGGGGTCTCAGACAGGCACTGCCTTTACCTGAGGGTAAAGTCTGATTCTGCATCAAGATAAAAGAATAAAACAGTAAAAGAACTGAAGGAATCACAGAGAGAGAGGCTTGTTGCAGCCTAAAGTTAAAGTTACAGGACTGGAAAGCTCAGGGGGGAATTTTCTCTCCTCCATCAACTTATTTGCTCAGTCACATAATAATTCATATAAGCCACACCCTGCATGGTGTTGCATCTGACATGATGAGCAGCCTGAGGAGGATGGAAAATAAAGAGTGTAAAGGAGGAGGAGGAGGAGGAGGAGGAGGAGGGTCTGACACCTGCTCAGCAGCCAGCTGGACTTTAAAATGCTGAATGAATTCTATTGTATCTGCCTGATTATCTCCCCTCTGCTTTACAGCGTCAGAGCGTTCAGCTCAGTTACCTTCACTGCTGCTGCTGAGATCAGCCCCGTCAGGGCGAGTCTGAACAAATAAAGTTTAACCGTCTCATTTGTCCCATCAGCACCAGGAGCAGCTTATTTAACGCTGAACCCTTTCTCCTGTTTCACCATTTATAGAGACGAGTCTGAGTAAAAATCATATTCTCATTCATATCATCAACTACTGTTTAACAATCAAAAAATTTTATTTCATTCAGTAAAAAAAACAAAACAAAAACTAAAATACACAAAACTGCTAATAAGCATAAAGAATGAAAAGGAACAGAAAGAAGAGGAAAACTCTTATTAATATCTGCCCCTTTAAAAAGAAAATAGTAATATTAAAAAAATAAAAACAAAATAGAATTAAAAAGAAAGGCTTTAAATGAAAATTAGTTTGTTTACTGTCCAAGCCCTTTCGGCAATTAATGTGTAAAAAACAAAAGCTGAATGTTTACCGCGGTTTACCCAGAACTCAAAAATTATCATTTATATATACATACTCATATATATGCATATACATACCCGTACATCACACATACATAAATCAAACATAGCCCATTAAAGGTCTAAATCATTTCTTTATAAACTTTAAATATAAAGTCTTTTGTCTTCTTTTTAAACTTTTTAATGTTTTGACATTTTTTCATGTCATCACTAATATTGTTCCATAACTGGACTCCTCTTGATGAAACACAATGTAACTTAGCATTAGTTCGTACGGCTGGCTTCATAAACATGTTTGTTCCTCTCAAAACAAAAGTACTCTCCCTGATTTGGAAAAGCTTTTGGATACTGCCCGGTAATTGTTGATTTTTTATTTTGAACATAAACTGAAGTATTTTGAAGTCAACTAGATCTTCAAATTTCAATATGTTTAATTTAATAAATAGAGCATTTGTTGGTTCTGTGTAAGATGATCTAGTAATAATTCTTATGGCCTTTTTTTGAAGAAGAAATATAGAATTGATTGTTGTCCTGTATGTACTCCCCCAGACTTCAACACAATAAGTCATGTATGGGAGAATGAAGGAGCTGTACAAGATGTATAATGATGGCTGGTTTAAGAAATATTTGACTTTGTTAAGTATTGAAATTGATTTTGATATTTTTGAGTTGATATATTTGATATGCTTCTTCCAACTCAGTTTTTCATCAATCAGGACACCAAGGAATTTAATTTCAGCCACTCTTTCAATTTCTATATGATTTATTGTGAGTTTCTTATTGGTGATGGTTGATCTATTGCCAAATATTATGAACTTTGTTTTATTTAAATTCAGTGTTAATTTATTGGAGGCAAACCAATCCTTAAATTTATTAATTTCATTTCCAACTGCATCCAAAAGCTCCTCCAAGTTGTCACCACAACAAATTAAACTTGTGTCGTCAGCAAACAAAATTGTTTTTAACAAACTGGACACCTCACAAATATTATTAATATATAAAATAAACAATAACGGTCCCAAAACTGAACCTTGAGGAACTCCAAACCCTATTTTCATTAATTTAGATTTGACCTGATTTATTTCTACATACTGTTCTCTATCACTCAGATAACTAGCCAACCAGCTCAGGGCCACTCCTCTCACCCC
>SSNR01000246.1:829932-848929 GCA_006937965.1 Callopanchax toddi | reverse complement strand
GCTTCTTCTCTAGTTTTGTAATGTAACATTTATTGTTTTCATGTATGGCACCATGTCATTGTCGTCACTGATCTCCTTTGTACTTGTCCAGTTCTGAAATGTCTTTAATAAGAAGTATCTTCGCCTGCTCAGGCGATCCATTCAGTTTCAGAAATATTTTACAGTTATTTGACCATGTTGATTGTATCTTGCCTTGTTTCTTCAGAATCCGTGCCTGTCTTGCAATTTCAGCATTCTTCCGAGTCAAATGTTCATTTAGGAATACATTTGTACCTCTTAATTTTTTACCTTGCTTGAGCACTGACAATTTTTGTTTCCTGCTTATGAATCTGATGACTATGGCCGGCTTCATATTTTTGTCTCTCTTTGGTAAGGGGTGACAAGCTTCAATGTCTTGGCTCCTAACATTTATCCCTTTGCTGTTAAGAAAGTTGACCACCTGCTGCTCAGAAGAGTCCAGATCTTGTTCAGTTGGAACTTCATCAGGATTAACAGCTCTAGCATAAGACCGAGGCTTAATTTCCAGACCACTGACAATTATGTCATTTATCCGTTGATATTGCTCTAAGTTATCCACTCGGGCTTCCAAAAATGACATTTTTTTGTCCTGTTCTGTAGTCAGACTTTTCAGTTTTTTGATTTCATCCATTAGGTTCATGATTAGTTTTTGTTGCTTTGATATGTTTGTCACTTCATCTGTTAGAAAACTCAGAGACTTTTTAATGTCCTCTAATTCTTCTTCATTTATTAAGACTTGTTTCTTAGGCCCCATTTTTACCAGATAATAGGTATGCAAACTGAGTCCAGAATCCCACTGGTAGGCCTACCTTGCACTTGCTTGCTGGTTAATAGTACAACACCTGATGTCTGGGCCGAATAGCTGACGTTGAGTTTGAAGTGTAAGCCAGGCCTGCTGTCTGGCAATGAAGGCTGGCTTGGGCGTGGCAGCTCAGTCGGGTGGCTGGGCCCGGAGGCTGGGTCTGGTGGTTGGGCCTGGAGGCTGGTCCTGGTGGCTGGGCCTGGTGGCTGGGCTGAAGGCTGGTCCTGGTGGCTGGGCCTGGTGGCTGGGCCTGGTGGCTGGGCTGAAGGCTGGTCCTGGTGGCTGGGCTGAAGGCTGGGCCTGGTGGCTGGGCCTGGTGGCTGGGCTGAAGGCTGGTCCTGGTGGCTGGGCTGAAGGCTGGTCCTGGTTGCTGGGCTGAAGGCTGGTCCGGATGGTTTGGCCCGGTGGCTGGTGCTAAAGGCTAGGTCGGGCGTGGCAGCTCAGCTGGNGGGCGTGGCAGCTCAGCTGGTGACTTAGAAGATCAATGGCAGAGTTAAGGCAATGAATAGCTGGGCCGTTTGGTGGTAGAGCATGAACTGCTGCTGCTGCTCCTCAGCTCAGCTGCTGAGCTCTTAAAGGAGGTTCTTCCACATTCCTGTTTCAAATGATCAAGATAACAAAATATGTCAAATGGAACCAGTTCATTAGTTCAGTGTTTGATGGAGTAGCTCTGATTGGTCGGACCTCCGCCTGTCTTGTTGCTGTTTGGTACATTTCTGTTTCTTCTAGCGTTAAGCAGCGTGGTTTGATGCTGTAACCATCTATCTTCTTAAGTTTCTAACAGACGCTGCTAACCCTCTTGATGTTTTCAGAGTTGTATTTTCACCATAACAGATGTAAAAACTTAAAATAACAACAATAAATGTATTAAAGTGTCTTATTTTAAGCTATTGAAATGTTTTTAGAGTTCAACCAGTGATATTTGGGTCTGCAGGTGTGAGTAAGAAGCTCCAACGTTTAGGAATCACTGAGGTAAACGTGCTAATGATGCTTCTCCTTCTGTGGAAGGCTTTAATGGTTTAAAACCAATAAAACCACCTGGATGGAGCCACAGATGGATTTTATACTGGCTCCAAGAGAGTGGACCAAAGAGTAAAGACCTCCTGACAACCAACATTAATATATGTTTTTATTCTGTTTATCCAAGGCTTATTATTATCATTATTATTCAGGAAAACAGATTTAATGATAAAATGTTTTAAACATTTTATTTATTTTTAGGAAAATTAAAAGTGTTAATTTTTAAATTAACTGTTCAAAGTGACGTTTATCAGATGCCACTAATCCCAAATCAATGGGGAAAAATTTTTTTATTATAAGCACATAATAAAACGGTCACTAAAAATGAAGTTATAAAGATGGATGGTGGAGGTTGCAGGTTTATAATCCTGCAACAAACACGTCGTTTTAGAAAAATAAAAGTAAAATGGTCAACTAACAGATAAACACCAAACCCAACATTAAGAGCATAAAGACGTAAAAACAACCAAACAGGTGTCAAAAAGAAACTTAATTATTCACCAAGAAGAGACGAAATATGAAGCCAAACATCAAACAGCATGAAAACATCACAGATCTAAACTTTTGCTCTTTCGAGTCTCAAGTCGGGGTCAGATTGTCTTGTCGATGAACTAAATCACTAAAACTTATTGATACTTTAACTTCTGAAGGTTAGTTTTATTTAAAATCTGATTTATATAATCTGATCTGTGAACAGTTCTTAGCTTTGAGAGAAAAATAGTTAGAAAAAATCAGCTTCATTTAAGGATGTAAATGTTGTGAAGCCTTTAATTGAGGAATAATAATGTTCTGATTTATTAAACCAACACCCACTCACAGCACTGACGTCAGCACACAGAGACGCTCTGCTGGAAAACGCGATGTCACTCATCGCTTTTCTTGTTTTCTTGAGTGAAAAATGTTTATGTCCCAAATATTGACCTGCTGCTGATTCATCCTCCGTGTTTAGAAGGCTTTTGGCGGTGAGTGAAAGGAAAACACCCAGTATGGTGGAGGGGGAGGGGTGCCTCCTGAATGGAGAGGGGGCTGAGAACAGAATCCCAGGGGGAGGTGAGAGGAGGTCACGCAGCTTCGATGGACCGGTGAGGAGGACTCTAGTCCTCCAACAGAACCTGCTGCTGGTTTCTGCTCCTCAGACGGTTCCAGTCTGATACTAAAACCAGTCAGTGCAGATTCATAAACATCAAGTAGAGTTTGTGAGATTTAAGAACTGATTTTTATCATTTCTTTGTTTGGCTCAAAAAACACATTTCTAAAACACATCGTGTTACACTCAGGAGACGGATTAGTTTCTTTTCAACAAAATATTCTAAATAATATAAATCCTGCTCTTCTGCTAGGAAGAGGACAGGTTACAAACATGACAAGTTTAGAAATAATGGAAATATGACAGAACTTGTTTTATTTTTCGAATTATTAATCATGTTAACTATTTAGCACCTACAAACCCTATCTTTATACACTTAAAAATGTTTAAATTCTTTGATATTGTTGATCTGCACACTCTGGCTGTGGTATACCAAGCACATCATGCTAATCTCCCGCCTTGTATCCAAAGGATGTTCGAGCACAGAGAAGGCGGATATAGTCTAAGAGGAACTGGAATATTCGAAACAAGGAAAATTAGAACTAATAAAAAAAGTCGATGTGTCTCAGTGAGAGGTGTGAGGTTATGGAACAGTCTTGCTGATGGTTTAAAAAACTCCAGCTCGCTAAAAACATTCAAAAAGAGGTTTAAATGTATTTCCTTCGGAAATTACCGTGCACAGGAAAATTGATCAGGATAATGTCTATATTTCTATCATTTCTTTTTCTGTTTTGTTAATGATGAAAAATGTCTCAGTTGTATTGTCACAAACTGTAGCTTTCAAGACAGCAATAAACAGGTTGTGATTGTGATGGTAGGCTTTAATGAGTTAACCCTTTCAGTTAATAACATTATGTAAATGTATTATTATTTATCTATAAGAGGAAGTGGGAATTGTCTGTGATAATCTTGGTTCATCTTTTTAAGTTGTTGTTAGCTCTTCCCCCCCACTCTGTGTTTTTGTTTTATGAGATGTTATGACTGAATTAAATAATCAATCAATCAAAAAAAAAATCACAATAATGTGCAGAGTGGTCCGACGACGCCCTCTGCTGGTCAATCTTCCTTGAAGCTAAATTATGTCATACATGTGATGTTAAAGGTTCAGAAAGTGATGCTTTCACCTCTGATTTGAAATAAGTTCATCCTGTCAGAGTAGAGGAGCAGACGGAGCTTTTATTAAAGAGATTTAACAACATTCAGGAATTATAATCATTTAAATATTCAGATCCAGGTTTTATGATTCAAAGAACATCCATAAGCATCCATTAATCGCAATATCTAATTCCCTCTGGGATTAAATAAATATGTTGATTGATTGATTGATCATGGCTTGTTATTTAAAATAATTCCTGATTAATTCTTGTCATCTTTCTCCAGTCTTAGCCTTAGTCCCTGTTTATTTCCTCAGTCCTTTAATAAATACCTACTTTTGATAAATCTGCACCTGGATCCTCCTTCAACCTCACCTAAATCATGACACTCTGTATTCGGCTGAATTCCTGCTGAGTTGTTTTGATTAGATGAAGGTGTGAATTAGATTGTAATGGTCTGTGAATGAAGGTCAGAGCAGACTGTAGGTGTTGGAAAGATTAAATCTGAGCCCTCCTCTGTTTAATGTTGGTTTTCTGTGTTTAACATACGTAGATGGCTTCTTTGTCATTTTGTGACAGACTGATGATAACGGTTTATAAGATTCTCTCTCTCTTACTAAAGACATAATTGACAATGCTCCTTGGATGAGAAATGTTTTAAGAGAACCAAATGAGTCCAGTTGTCTTTATTCAAAGCCCTTTTTGGATTACATGACCTGGATGAACCTTCACCAGCACAATGGGAACCATTCAGAGTCACTGATGACCAGAATGTCTGATCTGAATCCCAGGAATTCATTTTAATACAGATTTAAATCAGAGCCTTTGGACATGTGCTCACATTCAACCTGTAGTCCTTTTTGAGAGTTCTTACTTTTAATTTGGCTATTTCTTTGTTTTTAACTGTCTCATTGATTTGTTTTACACTGTTTATCCTCTCCAGTCAGTTCAATATGATGAACTTAAATCTAGGATGATTTTTATTATAAAACTAGTTATAAATGCTTCAGTCCTCACAGCAGAAACATCTTAAATTAAACTTCTACTGAATGACCAGCAGGTGGCAACATCGGTGTGTTAAACACCTCCTCAGAGTATTAAATTTATCATCCATAACAGTG
The DNA here is from genome assembly GCA_006937965.1 of Callopanchax toddi. Classification (NCBI taxonomy): domain Eukaryota; kingdom Metazoa; phylum Chordata; class Actinopteri; order Cyprinodontiformes; family Nothobranchiidae; genus Callopanchax; species Callopanchax toddi. The sequence continues at coordinate 843,787 of SSNR01000246.1, read as the reverse complement.
GATATCGATAATAAAAGTGTGGAAAGTGAAAGTTTAAAAGTTGTTGTCTCTAATTTACAGTTTTAAATTTATTTGTGTATCAAGTTTTAATAATACTTTTGAAAAATACTTTTGGAAAATCTGGTTATTTATTGGTAACAAAAAGATGTTTTTGATGTTGGAGTCACCAGCTGTGATAAGAGATAAAGAAACTGGAAGTTTTAAACTCTGTTCAGTGGTTTGGGGGGTTAACTTTGACGTTCCCGACAGGAGGAAAACAAGGAAAAAGCAAAGAATCAGGGGATTTCTGGTAAAACGGTCTCCTCCGCTGAGCCCCAACTTTCTCCACATGAGGTCAGGTCACAGGGTCAGAACAGCGCTGATCAGGTGGAATGAAATGGATCATAACCTCTGTAGTGATCAAAGACACTGAACATGCCACACCCACCCCTCAGCCCCTCCACTCCTCTGACAGCAAACCCACTGACCCCTGCAGACGGGGTGAGGAGGGCTGGGGGATTCCTGGAACGAGGGAGGGATGGATGGAGGGGTGGATGGAGTAAATGAGAGAGAGAGAGAGAGAGAGATACTAGGAAATACAACTTTTATCTGAACATATTTCCTACTACAGTTATATTGACTTTAAATAATATGCTAAAAGCATATAAAGATTTCAACAAATAAAATAGGACAAAACACCACAAAGACTCCACTTTGAACAATAAATCTATGATTTATTATTAAACATTATTAGATTTTAGAAGGGAAAAGCCTGATTTTCTGTCTGCTTTAATATATTCAGTTTAAAAACACATTTTATTTTTAAATGGATGCAAGAAACTAAAAGTAGCAGAACTTTTCCCACACTATAAACAACCTTTTAGTTTTCTTGTTTTATAAAGACTGTATTACTGTACATTCATTCATTTGTTGCTGCCATGTCTCTGACATTTTGCACATTTGGCCTGTGAACTCATAAATATGTTTATGTGGAGTTTCACTGTTTTGAAGGTTTGGGTGTATTTTTAGAAGTTATGGATGCAGAAACACCTCAGACTGATGACAACACATCACAGAACGCTCCACATGTAACCATTAGAAGATGCTAAGAAAACACTTCAGTTGTTTGTTGACTGTTGGTTGCAAAACGTCTAGCTTCTGACAAAAAAGAAAACAATAGAAAATCCTCTTTTTGCATTAAAATGTAATTAGGGCAATACTTGCTAGTAAATAAAGATAATAAAATGAAAGATCTTTTATTTAGTCTGAAGGATAAAGAGCTGGGCCATGTTCCACCGTCAGTATGAAACCCACTCCTCCTCAATCCGAGACTCAATTAGTGACTGTTTGAATCTCTGGAAAGAAAAGCAACAGAACTGTGTTGTCATCGATCAGCAGGTGGCACAGAGGTCGATGAAGCTGTCAACTGGACTTTGTTTTGGGGCCTTTTAACAAAATCAAAACTCCTGAAAGTTTGTATGTTTATTAATTTTGGTGAATCGTTACGTATTCCAATAGTCTGAGAAAATGTTGAGGGAAAAAAACGTCTCTACATTATTCCCCTAAAGACGACCTCCTTAAAGTTCCCATACAGCTCTGGGGTGGTGGATGGTGCGTTCATAAAACTGATCAAAACCTACAAATATAATGATTCTTGGAGGTGTGGCCTAAAGCCAGCTGGTTTGGATCAAAGATGCCATTTTGACACTTTACACTCTGTGTTTAAAACAATCTTGTCTTTAGGACCGGCTCTAAGCGTGTTAGGTGTCGGTCATGGCCGGATATCAACCATCGTCTTCTCACTGTAAGGAGCAAAAGTGTTGGATCTGCACCAAAATGCAACTGTTTGATTACAGTCTGGTCCTCAACACTACAATATGGCCAAGGGGTGCACATAACTGGTACACCAGTATGCATGCTCAACAGACATCATGCATGTGTACCAGAACCTGAACACGCCTTTGAAGACCGGCGCTTTCACAGTCCTGATGGAGCAGCCTGCGATCTGACGAGCTTCACATCCTGAATGAGTGCTCACATGGCCTCTGAAGCCATAGACACACTCACAGCACCTCCAACACACACATCAGCTTTCCCCCGCCCACACCACCAACACCAAACCCACAGAGATGGTGGCGCGTCCCAGAAACCAGCGCCAGGTTCTCCCTTGAGTTCCTCGATGGAAAAGTTGTGTGCGCCCCAGCTATAGTCCACCTTTGCTTTAGCCCCGCCCACTGAGAACAGGAAGTAAAATGCTTTACTGGTGGATGTCTGTGGACCTGTTTTCAACAGACTTTGTCAGATAACGGATATTATTTGGGGAAGGTTGTTGCCATGGAGACTGATGTTGACTTCTGGAGTTCATTTGAAAACCCTCTTGGTGTGGTGTGACCCTAAGGATAAAACGTTTTTCATTTTAAATGCAAGATAAAACCTTAAAAGGTCACATTTTCTTTAACATACGTTTCCCTGCATGTATGAACGACGAACTGGACTCCATGTATCCACCTGTTTTTAACATAAACACTTCATTCTAGCTGTGAAGAATCCTAAACATCAAAAGTTTAGGGCACACTAGACTTGACTTGTTTTTAGCACCCCCCTAGTGTCCATTTTATTTATTTTTATTTAAAAGGTTTATTTCATTCAAAAAAAGAAAATAAATCAATGTACATTACATTAAATAAATTAGAATAAAAAGGAGCAGATAGAAGAAATAATCTTATCATTTCTGCCCCTTTTGACACAAAAGAATAAAACACATTTTAAATCACTGACTTGAGATATGTGACTTTGTGAGACTTCAGGACACCAGACCAGAGACTCAGAAGTTGCAAACGTGGTATTCTTGACACAAGCAGCAGATGGAGCTGAGCGACTTTTCATTAACCTGTAAAGGCTCAAGGAAAAGATTTTAAAATATGAAAAAGTTTCTTAATGTGCCTTAAGACAAGGAAGTATAATCGTCTAAAGGGAAAGTCAGACTGTTGCTTTAACAACAGACCACTAAAGATTGTGTTTCATTATTTTTTTTCTCATAAAGGAACTAAATCCTTCATTTTCCAGGTTTTTATTACACATTTTCTCAGACCTCTGCTTCCTGTCACACACTGAATCAAATTCCACAACACTGTAGTAAAATGACACACTTTTTTCAATGGTCTCCATCTTTTGTGTTCATTCATAAACTCATCAGGACCAGGACAATCAGAGCTTTGTGTTCTGATACAAAAGATTTACTCCAGTGGGAAATGAGAGAGTGAGTGAAATTTTAATTAGAAGGGGAGACCCGCCTGTAGTCAGGATGTCAATAGCTGGCTACCATCCAGCTCGCTCAAACTGAAAGGGGAGACACACACACACACACACACCTAACACACACATCCAGAGTTACCGTAACAATCACCTGTTTTTTCCTAAAGGTTTTGTTGTAATTGTTTTCATTCTAGTTTTTTATGATTAAAGCTCTGAAATGTCTATGTTTTTTAAAATAAAGTATCTGAGCTTTATGAATCAGATCAACCAGTGGAAACAGAAACTAGCTATGCTTGGTGTTAGATATGGAGGACATGATGACACAAGAATTCAAATGGACAAAATAGACAACCCGACAAGACAGAGGAGCTCAAATACACGAGGACGTGTGATCAGGGGTGACAGAGGGGAAGAAACAGGGCAAACTAAAACACACTTTACTGTTTCTACGTACAGTAAATCTACTCATTCATCTGTGGTTTTTATAAAAAAAAAAGTGTCAACAAGAGCTTGTGAAGCAGCAACAATCCAGGGTTTGTTTGTAAAAGAACCATTCTTTTTTTCATTTCCTGAAAAGATGCATTTTTGGACATGCACAGTTTTTGCCTGTAAGTGATGTTATCATGAGCACCAGGGGGGCCTTCAGAGAACAAACCAGAACCTGCTGACCTTTTAAAGCCACTCCCAAATTAAATTAAAGCTCTTGTTAAAGGAAGACCGTGTATTTTCAGTCAAAGTTCACTAAACTGATTATCACTTTTTAAAAATAAGTAGCAAGAACTAAATAGTTAAAAACGGGTCAGAAACGCTCCTCGAATCAGGTCAGGTGTCTGTTTGGATTTATCGGCCTGGTTCTGTCCGGCTGACTGACCCACTGGTTCAGGTTAGTTCTGCTTTTGTTCCAGTGGGCTGTCTGACTGGTGGAGGCCCACAACCAGTTAATCAGAGGATTACTGTCAGGACAGTAAAACCATCCAGCAGCGCCCTCCTGGGGAGCTAGAATCTCCCTCTGTGTGTGTGTGTGTGTGTGTGTGTGTGTGTGTGTGTGTGTGTGTGTGTGTGTGTGTGTGTGTGTGTGTGTGTGTGTAATGCAGCTCAGCTAAACCTTAGAAACATGCTTCTGGTCTCGACTAAACTTGATCTTCTTGGAATCTATTTCCCAAAAGTCCCTGCAGCTCAGCAGTGATGTAAGTGAGACAGGTCTTAGTTCTGGACCTTTGAAGATTTTCACTTTGGAATCCTCCCCATCTCTTTTTTATTGTTGAATTATGACCTCTGACCTTAACGTAGAGGCCTGAAGGGCGTCAGATGTTCTTGAGTTTCATCAAACAGGACATGCTGTGTAGCTTTTTGAGCTCTTTTAGCCTCCTTCATGTTGTCAGACAGGTCTAGGTCTGGCAGTGATCAGGTCTGGGTGAACTGAACTTAGTTTTCCAAATAATGTGTTTCAATCACATATAATTCATAATTTAATGGGAGGGGAGTATTATTTTTTTTTACATTGAGCCAGGTTGGTGTGAATAGCCTTTTCTCCTTAAGAAATGAAATCGTTATGAGGAAACAGATCTTTGAATGGACTCGTTTTATCTTTTGTCTTATATGAAATGTATTCATGGATCTGAATCATTTAACTTGTAGTTATTAAACCTGGAAACATGCTTTGATATTTTCAAAAGCCTTTGTGCATGCACAGCACAGCGGTCACGTCTATGGATCTCTCAGATTTAGGTTTTTTTTCTGAATTTCAGGAGTTTGTTGGCTGTTTTGTGGCTCTTTGTTTGTTATGTCTTGTTTTTCTGGCTGTTTTTTCCAGCTGTTCCTCACACCTGGCCTTAGTTAGTAATAATCAGCCCACCTGTCTTTGGTTTGATCATTACCTCCCAGATGTGCTCCATTGTTGTGGCCCTTGTGTTCTGGTTGCTCTGGTCCAGTTTTAGGATCTTGCCCCTTCATACCTTTAGTTTTCTTTAGATAAACGTGTTTTTGTGTGTGTTTCCTTCCTCCTTCTGTTTGGGCTCTTCTTGGACTCTGACAGTAATCTGACTTTCACCATCACATTCCTCTCAAATCAAGTTATGATGACTCTACAAAGAAACCACAACCTTTACTTCCAGGCTAAATGATACATGAAAAATGTACTTTCTATGACAAAACTTGACTGTCGGTGCTCTGTTGCAGCTCGAAGCAGTTAAACATAATGCTCCTTTCATGGCTCGGGTCGACTGTGTGATATTCTCCCACACAAGTCTCACACAGTCCATAAAGGAGCGAGATGGGGACAGAAACAGAGAGATGGGGGGTCTCTTTAGTCTCATGCTTCAGTAGTAATTCGTCAGTGGGCATGAATGGGCTCCTTCATCAGGGATGGAGACGGCAACAAGGAATTTCAGACTTGTGTGTGTGTGTGTGTGTGTGTGTGTGTGTGTGTGTGTGTGTGTGTGTGTGTGTGTGTGTGTACACTTGTGGGGGTCAACCCTCAGACTGGAGTTGCTCTCAGGCCCTTGTAGCCCAGACCTCAGCTCTTTGTATGGGACCACCATAGGCAGTTCCACAGGAGCCAATCAGCTGCTCCAGAAGCCATTACCTCACTCTGATGGTGGCTGTGCCAACTTGGAACTTGATCCACCTAAACTAAATGCTCATTTGAAAAAAAGAAAGAAGCCAGGATGAGAGAAGTAGTTGTATAAATAAAACAACAGCTTCTTAGAGCTGCTACAGTTTAAAACTAAAAACGTCCTTATAATTGTGTTTTTCCCATCATTCATTAGGAAACGTCTACATCATACTGTATGTCTTTGGTACTGCAGCTTTTTTCCATTTTCTCCTTTAGATTTTCACACTATAAATACCTGGTGACATGGGCGTAGATTTCGGATGGACGGAGGTGACGTGTCCCCACCAATACCCAGCTTTCACTGAATTGTTCACACCAATATTTTGATCCAAGGATGCAGAAGTAGCGCTGTATCCCCATTCCTCACAAATAATATGTGCAGCCCAGCGGACTGATGTGCTGACCATTCTTGCTGAATAAACTTCACTTCATTAGCTAGCTGCTTTCAAACAATACTGCCTTGATTTATAATGAGCTTCTTTAGAAATTACAGTATTTTTACATATCCTATGTATGGCTCAATAATGGTTTTACATTAGAGATGGTGTTCTTTAAAGCACTGTGATTAATGTTTGTTGTAGTTTCAACTTATTCCCACAAGAGGGCGAAAGATACCAAGGTTTTTTCAACTAAAAGCACTGTAAATAATGCTTGTTGTAATGTCACAAAACTGCCACAAGAGGGCGGGTGTGTGTCAACAGAATCAGAAACCAAAGACCAAAAAAATCACAAGATAGTTCACTGCTTTGTACTACCATTCCTGCTGAATACACTTCACTTCATTAGCTAGCTGTTTTCAAACATTACTCCGGATTTATGAGTTTCTTTAAAAATTATGGTATTTTAACATATCCTAAGTACTGCTGAATAATGGTTTTACATTAAAGATAATGTTCTTTAATTTACAGTTTATTCTTCAAGGTTTTTATATAAATGCACTGTAATTACTGTTATTTGTAATGTCACAAAACTGTCACAAGAGGGTGGGTGTGTGTCAACAGAATCAGAAACCAAAGACCAAAAAGTCACAAGATAGTTCTCTGCTTTGTACTACCATTCCTGCTGAATACATCTCTCTTCATAATAGCTAGCTGTTTTCAAACATTTCTGCCTTCATTTATAATGAGCTTCTTTAAAAATTACGGTATTTTAAAATATCCAAAGTATGGTTGAATAATGGTTTCATCACAGAGATGGTGCTCTATAATTTACTGTTTAGTTTTCCAGGTTTTTAAAGCACTTTGATTAATGTTTGTTGTAGTTTCACCTTATTGCCACACGAGGGCGACATATACCAATGTTTTTTCAACTAAAAGCAATGTAAATATTTCTTGTTGTAGTTTCACCTTATTGCCACAAGAGGGCGACAGATACCAAGGTTTTTTCAACTAAAAGCACTGTAAATAATGCTTGTTGTACTGTCACAAAACTGCCACAAGAGGGCAGGTGTGTGTTAACAGAAACAGAAACCAAAGACCAAGAAGTCACAAGATAGTTCACTGCTTTGTTCTACCATCCTTGCTGAATACACTTCACTTTATTAGCTAGCTGTTTTCAAACATTACTCCCCTGATTTATGAGTTTCTTTAAAAATCACAGTATTTTAACATATCCTAAGTACTGCTGAATAATGGTTTTACATTAAAGATAATGTTCTTTACTTTACTGTTTATTTTTTAAGGTTTTTAAACTAGAAGCACTGTAAAAAATGTTTGCTGTAATTTAACTTATAGCTTCCAAGGTTTTTCAACTACATGCGCTCTAAATAATGCTTGTTGTAATATCAAAAAACCGCCACAAGAGGGCGAGTGTGTGTCAGCAGAAACAGAAACCAAAGACCAAGAAGTCACAAGATAGTTCACTGCTTTGTACTACCTGTGCTGCTGTGCGTGGACCTGTAAAGTAAGTAAAGTAAAGTAAGTAAAGTAAAGTAAAGTTTATTTACATACATAGCACCTTTCACAGAAAAAAAAACACAAAGTGCTTCACACTTTACTTTACTTACTTACATATCGCTTTATTCTGCAGCGCATGCTCCCCCCCCACACACACACACACACACACTCTCCCACCTCGTCCCCACCAATGACAAGAGCAAATGTACGCCCTTGCCTGGTAAACAGTGATTGGTCCAAACCAATCCTTGATGCACATTGATCTTTATTTATTGATGATAAATGCACCAGATGAAGGACTCTACATCTGTTAAGGTGTCGGTGTGCTGCTATAAAGGCTGATATTTCCTTATGTTTTGTCCATTCATTTATGGTTCTCGAAACAGATTTTGAAATAAGAGTGAGTGTCTGTTTTATCATAAATGGAAGTTTCCAGTGGGCTAGAATATTTTAAAATAGAAACTTGTATTTCGACAGGCGGATTGGGGCAGCATCTGCAGTGATGGACGCTGAACCGATCAGGTGGTGAAGAAGGAGCTGAGCCAGAACGCAAGGCTCTCGATTTACTGGTCCCTCTACGTTCCAATCCTCACCTGGTCATGAGCTTTGGATAATGACCGGAAGAACGAGATCACGGATACAAGCGGCCGAAATGAGTTCGCAGGATGGCCGGGCTCAGCCTTAGAGATAGGGTAAGGGGCTCTGACATCCGGGAGAGGCTCGGAATAGAGTCACTGCTCCTCCACATCAACAGGAGCCAGTTGAGGTGGTTTGGGCATCTGGTCAGGATGCCTCCTGGACGCCTCCCTCGGGAGGTGTTTTGGGCATGTCCTGCCGGCAGGAGGCCCCCAGGTCGACCCAGGACAAGGTGGAGGAAATACATCTTCAGATTGGCCTGGGAACGCCTGGGCGTCCCAGCTGAGGCGCTGGTGGACTTGGACGGGGAGAGGATGGCCTGGAACGCCCAACTTGGAATGCTGCCCCCGCGACCCGGACCCGGATAAGCAGAGGAAGGCGAGGCGAGGGAGGCTTATATTTTGTATGATATAACTTTAAAGGGATATTTAGGCCATTTTGAAGTGATGTTCTATCAGTTATTTAAGTCCATACTCACAGGTGACATCACTCAAAGTGGGAGGAGTCTCTAGAAACAGGAAGGGGTCCTCTAACTGGAGTCATGCTCATGACCAGTCCCAACTGCTGCAGACTGTGACAAATTAGCAGCGTATTTAGGGGGATGTAAAAGAAATCCTAATCAGAAAAGCCATACTGATGCATTACAGTAGATGCTGTTTTACTTGTTTTTAAACAATTTTGCACGAGAGCATTTGTTTAGTTTGCTTTGACCAAACTAAATTATTGTGCTACTTTATGCCTCTGCAGCTGCAAAAACACCATAAACTCAACCATCTCATCCAAAACTATGGAGGTTTACAAAAAGTGACTCTAGCATTCTTATGCACCAGTAGGAGCTGCTTTAACTACTAGGAATTAGCCTTTAATCTGTCACAGTTCTATTGTCTCTCCTAATTTAACTGGACATGAGTGTTGCTCCTCTCAGAGGACGACTTCCTGTTTCTAGAGGCTCCGCCTGCTTTCAGTGATGTCACTGATGGGTGTGGTTCTTACTGTAGGTTAATTATTTTTATATTGTGTTTGATGTCTCTTAAAGTCTTGTATGTTAATGCAACTTTTAAAAAATTAACTTTTTTCTTTATGAACTCAATTTATTATTTAACCTTGTTAAAAAAAAACAAAAGACAGCATGTCAAAATGATGGAATATACCTTTAAGAAACAGGGTTAGGTACTTTTGGTCAAAAGATTCTTTAGGAGCAGCTCTACTGATGGACCAGCTGACGTTTGAACCTCCTCAGGTCTCATCACAGTCCTCAGCTCTGTAGTTTAAAACCCTGCTAATCAAAGTGACCTGAGAGATGAATCCAGATGACTGGGAGCTTTACTCCCATTACCGTGGCGATAGAGTCCACTCCATTACCATTCCTGTCCCCATCTTCGTTTCCACGGTTACAGTCTGCCAGGAGGCCTGGGGTGGACCAGATAATAGAGGCATGGGGGCGCATGAGGGGGACGAGTTTAACAAACACTAGAAGTCCAGAATCAGAGCACAAGAAAAGTTTACAATGGATCTCCTAGTGCCAATAATATAAACTTTTACATGCTTTGTTAATATCAGTATCATGTTGTTATATAGTAGCTTCTCTTCTGGGTATTTGAGCAGGGTGAACTTTGACCCAACAGTAGTTCTTCTCTGTAGTTTGTGTTTATTTAAAGTGAGTCTAAATGTTTTCAGGAGATCGGTCTGAGACTGAGCAGTAAATCATTAGTTTAGATTTAACAGATAGATGTAGCAGCAGTGTGTAGGAGATGTTAGTATAAGACTTTACAGTCCAGCATTTGGTGAAAAGAATTGATGCATTATTACCAAAAAACTGAGTGAAGCTTTAAGGAGAGTCCACTGGGACGGAGTCAAAGGCACAAAGCGTGGGGAGGGTGAGGGAGGGGGGGTGAATTCTTGAGCTGGTGGCTGAGAAACGAGGGAGTTTTCTAGAACAAGAGAAGAATGAGATCAGGGGTCTGATGGTTGGGAGGAGGAGCGGAACCGAGTCGGTCATCTGAGGTTAGTCGTCGTTTCTATGGTTTCACTGTAAAACAAACGAGTCTGCAGATTTTTCGTTTTACTAGTGTTACAAAAACACATACAGCATCTGATTAAAGATCTTTATTCAGTAAACAATTACAAAGTAAGAATAAAGCCATTCTCACTCTCTGAGGTTTCATGTTTTACAGCAGCTCATTGAACTGAAACACACTAAAAAACAACAAAATAATCTATGTTGATGTTTTAAAGAACACAAACTTGATCCATTTAACTTTGAGTTGTGACAATAAAAAATGATAACTTTCTGTAACATTACCAGCATCTTATAAGACAAAATCAAGTCTTATTTTAGTGAACAAACATTTAAATGGTTTAAATATTTGATGCGTGTGTTGAAACCGACGCCTGGTCCTGATCTGTGATGGAGGCGTCTCTAGCTCTACATCACAATGAATCCTACAGAGTTTAAATCTAAACTTAAGAACTGAATGGGATTTACTTAACCTGAGTCCTGCATCTCAACACAGTTTGGTTTTCATGATCACTTAAAGCCGTCATGATGCAGGTTTGAACTTACAGTCTGTTCTTATATGAAGCATGTTGTGATAACCAGGCTGATGCTTCTGGTACCAACAAGCCAAAAAACTCATGGAGCGTTTCTTATTTGATGCTCTGGGATTAAAAAAACATTAAAGTGCAATTCATGTCTGCAAGAAAAGATTAAAGGAATCAAACTTACATTATACAGATTCTTGATAAACCTCCTGAGGAAAATGTGTTTAGCTTCCTTTAACTTATTCAGTAGAACAGGTTCAAACTGCAACAGTTTAAAGGCAAAAAGAAGAAGATTTGTGCAAACGTTTCCCTCCTGAGTCACTAGAAGTGTGCAGTCAGGTGGTGTATTTCTTGATTCCTCTTCCTGTGTTTTTTAAGGTTTCTTTTTAGTGTTTTTGTTTATTGTGAGGTTCAACCTGAGCCACAGAAATGAAATCGGTCTGGGAAATTCTCTAATTGACTGGAAATTTGCTGCTTTCGTTGTTTTTTTGTTGGTTTTGTCAAACAGGACGGAGGAGCTAATGAGACTTCAGTCTGTTTAGTAAAGAAAACGGTTTTCTTTGGCAACCAAAACTGAGAGGCTGACAAGTTATAGGATACTTATCTGATCTGCAACAACAAAAACAGTGCTACTTAATCTGTGATCCATTATTCTGTGATCGATTAATCTGTGATCAGTCAATCTGTGATCCATTAATCTGTGCACACTGTATTTACCTATATTTTTAAATATTACAATCATGCAAACTGTGCTTGGATACGTTTTGAATGAATAAAAATGAAGTATTATGTAAAAACCAGCCAGGAACACATGTTTCTCAGCTTTTTCAGATATAGTTTGAAAATGTAACATTTAAAATCATAATAAAACAGTAAAATAATTTCCCTTTTGTGTGATTCCAGCAGAGTAGAAGATAGAGAGTAGAAATTCAAACCGGACACTCCTGCTACCAGCCTCCACTCGCTGCACATTTAGAGTAAGACTGTTGGTCCAGGTAGAGAACAGCACACACCTGGTTGGTCTTACAGCTTCTGTCACAGATGATGCTGCTGTTGTAGTTCACCATGAAGTGAGTGAAGTATGTATCAAAGGTTTTGGTGTGCGGCAGCATGAAGCTCAGGCCCAGCTGGAGAAGGCTTTGTGGCTTCAGGTCAGGCAGGCCAAAGGCTTCAGTCAGGATGTATTCAAGCTTCCAGTCGGATCTTTGTTTCTCGTTGGCTTCCGTCAGATTCAAGTAGTACTGCCAGATATCCTTCAGAGAGCGAGACAAGAACAGAGAAAAAGCTTTGAGTCGCTTTTTGGTTGTTGTTAAAGCCAGAAGCAGTTTTCTGTGAGCTGATTGACACCGTGATTAATCACCAGAAGGGACTTCTCGCTTCTAGTGAAATAAAAGTTTATTTATTCTATTTTTTAAAGGAGTCTGTGTTTAGGTGCAGAATAGGTTTGGTTCAACTGAAATGACCACATTCATAAACTCATCCCTCCAGGTTTTAGTCTGCAACAGAACAGAATCATTAGATTCTCTTCTTAAGCTTCTAAACACCCTTAGCTCCTTCTGTGAAAAGTAAATGTGTTTCTGAGCGTTGAGCCTTACTGAGACGCTGTAGTCTTTGTTGTTGTACAGATAGACGCGGAACCCCGGGTTGTTGGAAAATTCCTCCAGAACGGCTTTGATTGGCGTCACAGCCGGAGACACGAAGACAGAATTCACAGGGTTTCCTACAGGACGAGAGACGGATTCAATAACACAGTTAGGCTAAATTTAGGTATAAATTTATAGGAAAAAAACCATGGAATCTTCTCTGCACTGCAAAGTAACATTCAAAGGAAGGAAAGAGAAACAGATGCATTTTTTAATCAAGCTAACTTTTCCTGCAAAACAAAAATCACTTCATAAAAATGATAAGAGGAGTGCAGTGGACGTGTCCTCGGTTAAAGTAGACAAATTAATTTTGTTTTAATGTTTTTATATGAACTACATTAGAAAAGTACCACAAAAACAAAACACATGACTTCAGAGTCGATGCTTCAGTCTGTGTGTTTGGATATCTTTACACACACACACACACACACACACACACACACACACACACACACACACACACACACACACACACACACACACAGGCTAGAGGCGTTAATGGTGTGTTTAATATCCTCACACATCTGAATAACTAACCAACTGTTATCTAAATGTAACCTATAACCAGGGGTGCACACAAGCAGTGCGCTGGTCCTCATGAGAACCGGATTTCATTCATGCGTACCAGAACCACCTGCCCGAACGCGCCTTTGCGGACCAGCGCTACGCGGTCCTGATGAGAGACCTCTCGATCTGACGAGCTTCACATCCTGTTGCAGCTCAGTGAATGAGTGGTCACATGACCTCTGAAGCTAGGAGACACACAGGCAGGACCTCTGACACACACACACTCACAGCATCTCCAATGTGCCTTTACGCGCGGTGCCAGGCGCGCACACACAATCACAGGACATCCGACCCGCACGCACGCAACTCACACATGCCCAGGAGGGGTGCAACGGGTCACAATAGATCCATGATCTGTATGGATCGCCCTCTATGGTTCGGGACACGGTTCACGAATCAGCGCTGGTGCGTTTTAACCCGTGCCCAACCCAACAGCTCGCTGCGCGCTCTGAATCAGCTGATAAATAATTCCCCTCTGAGAAAGACGTTCATGTTGTCATCACATATCAAGTTCTCTCTGTCAGAATCAGTTATTTTAGTTAACCAGAACAAAGCATCACTGGATCATTAACGGATCCATTCTCTGATGCGTGCGTGCGCCAGCTGATCTGATAGAAAAGACTCATCTATTTCTGTCTAGATAACGTGTTGTTTTGGACACGTTATTACTAACGGTGTTCAGTCAGGAGCGATTAGAACACCTTGATCGTCACGCCCCCCCCCCC
>SSNR01000246.1:815565-829922 GCA_006937965.1 Callopanchax toddi | reverse complement strand
TTCGACGGATGTTTAGAAAAGTGAGCTCGACTCCGTCCGTCGTTGCGAGGCTGTCGGAGAGCTCTTGCGTCGACGGATAATAGCGTTGCGTGTCGCCGTAACGACGCAGACGGAGAAGTATAAATCAGGCTTAAGTGGACAGACATGTTTTCTGATGGATTGTTTTACCTTGTTGGTCCAGCAGCACCATGATGCTGTCTCTGTGGGTGTGACCATAAAACTGTCCTTCAACAACGCGGCTGTACTTCCTGAAGATGGACACCAGCCTCTCGTTGTGAGCTTTCCTCATAGCAGTGGTGTTACTGACAAAAGGCAGGAATCCCACCGGGACGTGGGCTATGATGTACACCTGGATGAAGGTACAGAGGTCAAACAGACCAACCCGACTTATGAAGCAGCTTTTATAGAGTACTTCCTACCTTCTCCAGGCTCTGAGCAGCGTTCTCCAGGACGTTTTCCAGCCACTCAAACTGTCCAGCCGGGTCTGTCAGGTTCCTTGTGACTTTATCAGGACCGTAGTAAAGGATGGTGTTGAGACTCACCAACCGTAAACCAGGTCTAACCAGCTGGGAATAAAACCCACCTACAGGAACGGAAACAAGAATCAAATAAAGCCAAATGACCCGACATGCTTCAAATCAAGTCTGAACGTTTTAGTACACAAAATCCAAATGAGACCAGCGAATTAACTCACACACACTGTGTGTTAGTGCACACAGTGTTAAATACTGAAAACTCCTGGAGTCACTTCCTACTCAGCTAATTCAAACCTGCAAAGGTTTTACTCCCAAAGTGAGATTTCAGTTTAAAATAACCTTTTTTAAATTGATCTTACATGATATTTAAATTTTCTGAGACACTTATTAAGTTTTCATGATCAAAGTCAAATTTACAAGAAATAAATGTTTGAAATATTTCACTCTGGGTATGAATCAGTATAATATGAGGGTCTCTTTCTGAAATGAGGGACAAAAACTACTGAACTTGTGTTGGTACTTTTTTATGCTCTCGTTTTACCAGTGAGGATTGTAACACATTTTACAGCAACTTCTTTGAATTTCAAAAACACAACTTTGTTTTTGGTGTTTTGTTTGCGAAAAATCATTTAAATAACTGGCTGCATCAAATCCATTCATAATGTTGACCGAGCTACACTCATCTGATCACATTAGTTTAACAGCTGGTTTAGAGCAGTGGTCTCAACCACCAGGACAATAACAGACACCAGTCCATCAATCAGCTGGTACCAGGCTGCACACACACAGTAAAACCTTCACAAACAAATAAAAAGACTATTTTTAATATACTTGGTTCTGTGAGGGTTATTTTAGCCCCCAACTCTAATTAAAGCTGCACAACTGGAGAAAGAGAAAATTCTACGAAAAAGATTTTTTCTAAAACGTGCAAATATTTGAATAAAATGTTAAACATTTTACCTTATGTTATCATAATTTTAATATTATTTATGTAATTAACTACATTTCAATCTCATCACTCCCTGAGAAGTGTTGTTTATTTATTCATTTTAAATTATGTTGAAAGGATTTTAAAAATCCTCCTGCAGGTGGAGGTTGGATGGGCTAAAAAGCAAGAATTTAATTAAATGGAAAGCAGCAGTAAGGTTTAATAAAAAGGCAGCATGAAGGGTCGACTGGTGCTGTTTTATTAAAACGTCGTCTTTTGATATGAAAGACATCAGCACCTTGTGAGAGGGTGAGGAGAGCGTCGGCGTCCAGCCACGGCTTCCAGAGAGCAGCAGCAGCTTTGTAGATGGCGTTAGTGGAGGCAGGCATCTGGTCCTAAAACACACGCTGGTTAATGTCTTATTAAAATATCACTAATACAGAATACTTAGATAACAGCAGTGGTAATGGAGAAAAGTCAGAGTTAAAACGGCTTCATGGTGACATAATTTAGTTTGTTTTGATTAAAGAACCTCAACAAACCTGTTGGTAAATATTTTATTTTGTTTGTGTTTCCAATCCAGTCCAACTTTATTTATAAAACACTTTTAAACGACCAGCACAGGACAAAAGTGATTTACAGTAAAATAAGTTACAGCTGCAATCATACAAAATAAAATAGGAAAAAAAACAAATACTCAGGGACGGAGAGCAGCGGTGGATCATCAGCAAAGAGTGGAGAGAAAAGGGGGCGGGGTTACACCCTGGACTGGTCTCCAGTCCAGCACATGTCCCACACAGAGACAAACTACCATGCATGCACACCTAGGGCCAATTCACAGTCATCAGCTAACCTAACATTGACGGTTTTGGTCTTTGGGAGGAATCCAGAGTGCCAACAGAAAGAAACCCTATGAATGCTCACATGGTGAGAACACGTCAACTCCCAGCTGGGTGTTGAACCTGCAACCTTCAAGCTGCAAGACAACTGTTCTACCAACTGCATCACCATGCAGCCCCATAATTAAACCCCTTTAGATCATTTATTAATTCAAAAAACAGAAACTCACCAAAACTATAATAAATCCCTGCTCTGTGTGGTGTTACCACAGAATACTCCTTCATATAATGATCTGAGTGAGTGAAACTGATGATGTCCACATCATTTCATTCTTCAGCTATAAACACTATTAGTTACCTGTGGCCAGTAGTCATGGTTCCCCAGAGCGGGGTAGACCGTCATGTTGGGGAAGTGCTGCCTGATGGTCTGTGTCATGTTAGCGATCACCTGGATCACCAGATCTGTAGAGAGCTCCCCAGCAGGGACATGAGGGGGACTATCACTGTGAGAGACACAAGTCCAGTATTAGAACACAGCTTTATCTGTTAAAGACCATCAGCTGCTGTCAGATTAGTCACTGCTCATCTGAAAAACCACAGAGGA
Source organism: Callopanchax toddi (assembly GCA_006937965.1). Classification (NCBI taxonomy): domain Eukaryota; kingdom Metazoa; phylum Chordata; class Actinopteri; order Cyprinodontiformes; family Nothobranchiidae; genus Callopanchax; species Callopanchax toddi. Next base: position 827,075 of record SSNR01000246.1, on the reverse strand, counting down.
AATCAGGAGACATTATTGTGGTTTTTATCATCAAGTCACTGCAAAACAGGAAGTGAAAATTCTGCTTCATTAAGTAACCATGAAAACCACATTCCTACTTCACTTTTTACAACGTGAAAACTTTTGAGGGAAAATTTCCAAACAAAATGATAAAATTTAGGAAATTTGGTAAAACAAGAGAAATATCTGTTGTATTAGATGGGCTGACTTCGATAATAGAACGGTTTAAAAAAGAGAGAAAAGCTGGAAGAAACTGAGACGGAACTGATACAATAACTCTAAATTCACAATAAAATCCAAAACAGGAAGTGACAAACTTTTAAAATGTCCTAAAAGTCAAACTCTGACTGAGCTGATTCACTGGTTGTTTTATAGTTTATGAAAAACTGTAGAAACTTCATGATGACTGTAAATATTTTTTATTGAGAACCTCACAGAAAGTTACATCAACCATAGAATCAGTCAAAAGTCAGGTTCTTTGTTTAAAAGGCCAGTTTTTATTTTGATCAATAAGATTCACGAGGCTAATCCAGGAAAAAAGAAGTTCTGTAAAGAGTATTTCTGAGGTTTCAGCCTGTAAAATCCAGAGAAGACACGAGGAAGAGATGTCTCTGTTTGGTAAAGTACGTGGAGTTTCCTCAATTCCTCACTGAAACCTCATGACCTGCTAGGTTAAAAACCATCAGGGTTAGGGTTAGATAATACAAAATAAATACATCTCAATAAAATAATCAAAGTTTAAATCATAAATTCATTTAAAAAGAAGTTTACAGGAAGACGAAAAACTGAATTTGAAATAAATCAGCAATCTGTACTGCATTACTGATTCAGCACTGACTTATTAATGAATGGAAAATCAATCTAATGTGATGAAGAACAAAATCATTTCATCTTCTTCTTCTATGGTAAAATATAAAAGCACAATTTGACAATATAAGTCAACAACAGTCAGATCTGAATAGTTTAGTTTGTTCTGCAGCTTTTTGTGTCAAACTGAGCAAAGAGTCCCTGTGAGAATTAGTTTAGAAGCAGTCTGGTTTACATTCTAACAAAGAAAGTTTAAAGAGTGATTCTCTGGGCCACAAAAACCAGTCCTCTGGAGTTCAGCATTTTATTTAGCATGGCTAAAATTAAGAAATGAAGAAAAATCTCTTCAGAAATTAGATTTCATTAAGTGACTTCACTTTACCACTTCCTCTTTCTTCTACTTTAAATACATTTTGGACACTTTTATCTACACAGGAGTACACTAAATGAACAAGCACTCTATTAAAGTGCCTGTGACTCCATATTTAAATCACTTTATATTAAACAGGTGTAATCTTTGATGCCTCTAGATTAGCGTTGCACCATTATAACTCAAAATACGCTGTAATTATTTCCTAACGAGCAACTCAGAGATCAGAAGAAAGCGCCGCCTTCTGGTTCTGCTGGGTTTCTCCTTATTTGGCAGCCTGACACTTCTGCTGCAGCAGGGGGCAGTGCCGTCGCGTGAAAGAGAAACGAAACTGAAACTAAACACTACACGGTCTATGGGCAATGGCGGCGGCACTGCCTCGCTCCAGTTGTCGTGAACGTGCATGTGGGCGGAGAATTTACCATATAAGCAAGTCCGGATCACTATGACCTCATAGCGGGCTGGAGTGAAAAAAACTGTTTGAAACCTGGGTCTGAAATCTGGAAGAGCTTCTCACTGGCTGGACTAGGAGACAGATGGACGCCGTTTTTTGCTCTTTCTGGCAGGTTTAAGGTGAGAACTCAACGTTGCAACATGATAGATAAGTCAGAAAACATGGAAAACGATGTCATGGGACCTTTAAAGGAACTGAATGTGAAACTAGAGTCACCTGGGTTCTGAGAAATCGTTATTATTGATGCTGACAAACAGGAAGTTATTGTGTGTTCAGGAATTGTCTGCCCTGATGCAGAAGTTGTTTGTCCTGTTTGACTGTTTGTGAAAACAGTCAGAAAGAAGACATCAAGTGAATATCATCAAACCACCATCACGTCCTACGTACTGACCCAGTCCATATGATGAAGTCCTGCGGTTTTGTGAGCGGCGCCATGCTAGTGAAGGCTGATTGGATGAGACTGTAGGGGGAGTCACACAGGAAGTCTCCGTACAGACCGGCGTGGGAGGCGGGGGCTCCTTTAGACGAGAAGCAAACCTTGGTGGGGTCCTGGGTCAGGTGGTAGGAGGGGTCCAGGTGGAGGTCGGTGATGTGCCAGAACCTACCTGGAATGATGGAGGCTTAAAAAATACTACTACTACTAATAATAATACTTTGTACATCACAAGTTTTAATCCATTTTAAAATATACCATAATTTAGTGTAATCTGTAGGTTTTTTTTTTTGGTAAAATAGTTTTATAAACAGTGTGTTAGTGATGTTCAGAACTTCCTTCCAGAAAGACTGTATTTCCATCTTGGTCTTACAATACATTTATTATTCATTATTATAGTATAATTTACAGCTAAGTCAGTCTTGTTCCAGGCCAGATGAAGGTGTTCTATAATTAAAAATAAGAGGCTAAAACTTTATAAATGATCATTAAACCCATAAAATTCACATTTCAGACAACTGGACAAACTTCTCCAGCCAAACCTCCTTTTAAAAATCTATCATTTAAAAAAATTTCTGCCATAAACATAAAATATAGCAGCCCTGCAAGATTTTACACTAACATAGTCAGTAATGCTTTTCTAAAAATTCAGCGAATGTTCAAAAATACCAACGTTTTGACCAAACAACACATTTAAAACTGTTTAACATGTAACTTAAAACCTTTAAATAAACCAGCATGTTTACACAGAAGCTCTACAGACTCACCTGTCCCGGACAGGTAGCTGCTTCCTGTCGGAGCCGCTGACACCGGAACCGACCCGAAGAGCAGCAGCAAGAACCCCCAAACCCGCTCCATGATGAAAAGTTACAATAAAACGCGTCACACAGCCTTTATATGAAGTCAAGAAGCTGCTCACTTCCCCAAGTAAACAGGAAATGTCTCTAAACACTGGAGTCACGTGACCAGCGGGTCTGTCAGCTGACCGCTGTGTTTTGGAGCAGGGGGGGAGGAGCTTAAGGAAACTGGCGCATGTTATACTTTTAACTCTTTATGAGATGCTTGATTTGGTTTGTTTTCTAGGGTTTTACATGTTACCTGAAATTATAGCGCAATAACTACTTTTATGAGACAAGAAAGTGAAATAATTTTAAATATCTACTGTTCATACGTTGGTATTTTGCCACCAATTAAAGATATTGGAAATTGTTGAAGTCTCCTTGAAAGTGCTGCGTCAGCTAATCAAAAATGTAGTATCCTCCAGTTCAATAGTGTTTTTATTAGCATAATAATTAAACAAATATCCACTAAAACTCAACTAACATCTGTCACCATGTTACACAACAGCAGGAATGTGCAATTATGCAATACTTGATCCTCCACAGACCTAAAACAAATATGCTTTTCTTTGGATGAAATGAATTTATTGCATTAGGATGAAACATGAGCACAGTTTCCAAAATGACAAACTGCACCTAATCTATCCTGCACTGTTTAAAATGGATTTTTCCCACATAACTGACCCCTTAGAATAAAACTATACCCCCAGTTTTCTGTTAAAATAAGAACTGATGGTTTAAAATGAGATGAAGTCACATTTTGTGGATTATCAGCATGTAGCTGTGGGGTGTCATGGATAATTTAGCTAATGGACCTATTTACTCTACTCTACTTGTCTCGTTGCATTAATTGTTTGATTTGGTTGTTAAACTCTAGGAATGATGTTGTTCTTGCAAATTGCTTAAGTTTTCTTAAATGCTTCACTCATGTTCAGCAGGCAACCTGAGAAATTTGTTCAGTTTTCTTACCACTGGAGTTATTTTATGCAATAAATAAATCATATATTATTTTCCTCTTTCTTCTACAAAAAGGTCAAAGGTTACAGTTTAAACGGACACTGACTTAATGCTCTTCCTCTCATGTCTCATGTATCAACTCAAAAACAAAATTATTTTGGGGAAAAAACTTTAAGAAAGGAACAAATGAATTCAGTTTTTTATTTCATGTTTTTCACAGGTTTGCAAAGTCGATCCATCCATCATGACAGAAATGTATTCATATAAAAAACATCTTAAAAAACATGTGCAGCTTGCAGGCCTTGTACATGCGGAGGAGGATGAAGTGCAAAGAGGAGCAAACAGTCCACAATAATTATAAAATCAACAGGGTCTGGGACAGCTCTCATGCCTTCTCATAGGTACGAACCGCATGGATCTCTTCAAAGGTCAAATTCTGCAGGAAAGAGACACAATTACAGTGTGTTAGTAGTAAAACACATTCCATAAACATGTCCTCTGGTTAGGGATGTAAATACAAGTGGACACAAATGGAAGGAAATGAGGAATTAATGGAGTTCTGTACAACAACAAACAACCTTTTTAGTTTTTGCTTTGTGTTTTGTGACTTTATATTATATTTTAGTTTGATACACTTGTACTTTCACTGATTTATATCAAGCAAGGAACTCAAAAAGATTATTTTTGCATCATAATGTACCATAAACTGCCTTTTATTCACATATGGGAGCAGAATTGCTCACATTATGGATTTGATGTAATGAATTTCAAAGGGAAGGAGTTAAATATAAACCAGACTGACATCAAACAGTTTGAGGAGAAAATATTTACAATAAAAATATTAGACTATTATTTAATTCAGGCTCTATTTTGGAGATTTGTTTTAAGTGTTTCTGACGCTCACCATGATCAGCTTGTCATCCTTGATCTCTCTGACAAACTTGGTTTCTTTGCCGTCCCACTTCTGGACGTGGACCAACTTGTCTCCGTCCAGAGTCACCGTGGACTGAAAGGAGACACAGAGGTTTTCAGTAAGGGCTGGGATTTTATTACTGGCTTTTGTCCAGAAGTGTCAGTTCTTGTCATGAGCAGAATTGTTTTTTTCCCCACAGAATATCTGATTAGATCAGCCACACAAGAACTAGTAGAACTGGCCTCTATAGTCTCTCATACATACATTTTTAACCTATGAAACTTCTGGTTCTGTCCATTTAAACCCCTCAAACAAACTTGGGATATTTGCTTTCCTGCCATCTCACTTTGCAGTTCCTGTCATCGGCAGTGGTCTCGTCGAACTCCTCTCCCAGCTTGAAGGAGATCTCTGTGTTTTTGAAGGTGCTCTGGGTGCGGATCGCCACCTTGTCCCCCTCCTGGCTGATGATGACAGTCGGTTTGGTCACATTACCGACCTGCCTGGTGGCAAAGCCCACACCTGAGAACAAAACACAGGACAAAAGAGGGTTTAAATTTTACTTTATGGCACTTTTTACAACATCTGTCTGCATCAAGACAATAATTAAATAAGTTAATGACATTTTCTGCTGTGGTTTTTTTGTTTTTTAACATCTTTTTAAGAAAAATGAAGGATAAAGAGACTCACCAAGTGCTTTCATGTACTCATCAAAGTTCTCGCTGTCAACCAGCTTCCAGGTGGCACAGAAGGCGTCGACCATGATGAAGGTTTGCAGAGGACAAAGTTATCTCCAAACACACTGAAGCAAGCTGCAGCCTGAGCAGGTTCACCCACACTTATTATTCTGCTTCTTATTATTAGCCAAACAGGTGGGTGGCACCCTGCATCACATTGGCTCAGGAGATTTTTACTGCGCTGTGATTGGCTAATAAATTGGGTCACATTCTTTAACATCAGAAAAAACAGAATGAGCCCATTTATGTGTTAAATAATTGAATTGTGCTCTTTTATGGGTGATGGATGGATGGGTGTGGTGAGATGACGTTTGACTAATTCATCCATTAAAAAAGTTTGAAGATTGTAAATAATTCACATTTTATCATAAGAAAATTAAACTAATAATAGTTAATAGAAAAATAGGGAAAAAACATTAAAAATGTACCTGAGCAAATAATTTTTCATCAGAATATTTGTTCTTTTGTTAATCTGTGAGGGGATATAAAAATAAATGTAGAAGGTAGTCTTGTGTTTTCTAACTGTGAGTCTATTTTTGGTCTTTTGGAGGAGACGGGGGTCGATGTGAGGAATGTGTCCTGATGGGAGCTTCATTCAAGCAGAATCTCTTTGTTTGACAGCCTTTTGTCCTCGGCTCCCCCTAACTGCAGACTCTTCATGCTCAACACTTTAATTACTGGGAATAAAAACTGAATATCACACAAGTTTCAGCCAGATATTTCTTCTAACTCAGGTTTCATAGCTGAATGAATGTTCATGTTTTTCCTGACTAATTCATCATTTGGACAAATATATTTTTCATCACCTTAATGCTTTAATGTTTTTCCTTTATGGCAAATAAAGAATTGAATATGAAGGTTCTCAGTCATCCAGGTCATGGTAATCCAAAAAGTGTTTTAAATAAAGGCAACAGGACTTCAAAGAACATCAACACTAAGTAAATGTCCTGTATTTATAGAGCGCTCTGCACTCCCCAAAGCGCTGTACAACACAGCAGTCGTACACACTGTGTGGTGATCAGCTACATGGTAGCCTCAGCTGCCCTGGGGCACACTGACACCCGCCATGTCCCTCTGACCACCACCAGTCATAGGGTGAAGTGTCTTGCTCAAGGACACAACGACAGTGCAACCCAGCCGAAGCTGGGACTGAACCAGTGACCCTCCGGTTACCAGTATTACCCACTAAGGTGTGACATTGATAGTTTTCTGTCTGAAATCTTTTTAAAATGATCTGTAAAAGTAAATAAATGCAAACGTTATGTTTAGAAACCTGTAAACTGTTTATTTTATGTAAAATGTAAAAACAAAAGTTTGATTGTTTGTGAGGTCATTGTAATTGAGATTCTACTTCTGCAACCTTTTTTGCTCTCAGTTTTCATAAACTTTGTTTTTTTTTCTGGTTTTTTTAGCCTCTATTTTATTCTAAAAGCAGGACAACCTAAAAGAAAATGGTGACTTGTCCCATTACTCTGAATGTTGCAGATGAACTCAGATTCACTGATTTATTGTCTCGGGGTTTTCCACACACTGCTGTAAAGAAAAGGTTTAGAAATAAGAGTCTTGAATCGACCTCAAAATGCAATATTTGACGAGTCATGCAGCAAAGAGGTTTGTAAGGAGAGGATCAACAATCATGAGTGTTTTATGTGATGGAAGCTGCAGCGTGTGGATGAAACATGAAGGAGCTCTGGCGCCACTCACTGGTTACACGTAGAATAAAGTTAGTCTGGTTTTTGTTCTGGCTATATATTTTTTATATTTAGATCCAACAGAACTTCCTGTTTATAACAGACAGAGAAACAGTAGAATCTGGTCCCTGTCTTCGTCAAACTGTCTGCAGGTGTATGAACCAGCATCCTGACCTTTGACCTTCTGTATAACCAGAGAGCAGCTCTCTGTAACTCTCAGTGTGAGTCAGTCGCAGCGTCTCTGTGAATCCGTCCATCTTCAGTGTTTCTGTTCCAGTTTTATAACTGATCATCCAGGTCACAGTTCCATCACAGGTTTAACTGACTTCATCATGACGTCTCAGTGATGGATGAATATCGTCCATCTGCTGCTGTTGAATAGAATAATGTAAATACATATTTCACCACTAGAGGGAGGCAGAGCTCCTCTGTTGTTACATGTTTCATTCCAACTATCAATCCATTTCAAGATGGCCACCCTTAGAGAAAAAACACATGAACTCCACATGTGGAAATCACATGTGAGAACATGTGGATAACCATGTGACATATGTGAACTACATGTAGAAACATGGTTTCCGCGTGTTTCTTATGTTAATTTGGAATGAAAAATGGGAACTTAACATGGGGAAAGATAAACATGTAAATGTTAAATTAACATGTAAAACACATGTTCTGCCCATGTTTCCCATGTGACTCTTGAACACTTTTAACATGTGATCCATGTGTGGAAGTTCATGTGTTTTTTCCATTAGAAAACAGAAACTGGCAACAGATGAATCAGTTTACAGACTTTGAGCTACGTTGATCAGTAGCTGAGCATCTTCTCCATCACACACCCTGACCTCCACATTTTAGCTTAAAACTTTATGAATTAACTTTGGAGTCAACCATGTTTGTATGTTTACAAAATATCCCATGAGCCACTTGATGGATTTAATGAAATTATCAGAAAAAACATGTGATTAACATCTAATACCTTTTGATTTCTGCTAAATTCAAGATGGCTGCCTCAGCTACGATATTAGCAGACAGAAAAGGCTTTAACTCAGCTAATTTTACAGATGTTTTCAGGGTTCATGTGTTTGCTTTTAGTTCGGTTTGTTTTTCGCCCCGGTTTTCTCTGGTACTTTTTCTTACTGACTGGTTTTATATTTTGTGTGAAGTGAGTCCACATGGAGGTGGACATGTTTTAGTGGTCCTGTTGGGACACCACCTTTAGGAGGGGGGTGTTACGGCCCTGTAGGTCTCAGCTGATCAGCTCATGTTGCTGCAGCTGATTGTGATGTGGAACACCTGAAGACCAGTGAGTCTCTCTCCACTGGCACGCTGACACCTTTGTCTTAAGTTTGTGTTAAGATTCTAACCTTTGGGGGTTTTTCCAGGTTAATTTGGTTAAAGTTTACATTTTATTACATTTTACAGGTTGTTTCTCCTTTTGTTATGGTCACATTTCCCCTGTTTGTTTGTCATTCGGTCTCCAACTCCTCACAAAGTGTCTCGTATTTTTTCACTTTCTGACTCCCAGAAACTAAATTATGAGCGGATTCTCTGGTTTCACAGTAAATTTGACCAACAATCTTTTTCAAACTTGTTCATAATTTAAGCAACACAAAAACAATTAAAGAAAACTGAAAACCTCTTTTGGAAACTCACAAAGTAATTTTTATTCAGAAATGATAATAATAATAATTTATATTGCTTCACTTGGTCAAACTAAATATTCCGTTTCCTATGACGTCTCAGTGACTAACACCTCGTTTCTTGTTTGTTGATGCTGCTGTTGAAGCTGTTTGGACTGATGGTAACTCCAGACCTCACGGTGCTGTAAGTCACAGAGTTAAGGACCTAAAACACAACACAAACTTTACTATTTAAAAGTCTGTGAGAGAAGTTTTGTGTTCATCCTCATTAGCACACCTTAACGCTACCTGTCTGTCTTTCTTTGTGTCTTTGATGTGATGGATGCAGGCGTAGGAAACTTCATCCTCAGGATGATCCTGAACACAGGCAGATCAGAAAGGTGTTGATTTAATTCAGCTCTGTATCGAAGCATCATAAAGTTAGATTCATCAGTGATGAATTTCATCAAATATGTTTTAGCACTAGTGTGTTCTGATTGGTTCCTGGACCATAACGAGTTCCTGCTAGGTGTACGCTGTGCTAAAATACAACTAAATATAGTTAGCTTTAGTTAATTTCATCATCAAGTTGGTCAACTTGGTCCTGTTATTTTACACAAACACCCGTCTCCAGTATACAGGATCATAATCATAAAAAAATGTAACCAGTAGAATTTGGATAAATAAAATCCAAACTAACATCTTTAAAATGTTAAATGATTGTGTTTAAACTCACAGTGTTGTAGTCCTCCTTCACGTTATCTCCTGAAACAAAGAGTAAAGTTTCAGTTAAAGACTGAGAGGTCATCTGTCTGGTTTTATTGATCCAAAACTGTTTACTGTTGTCATCACACTACTGAAGTGTAGATATGAGGAGTATTTATCTCTCTATGAGTGACCTCACCGTTTGTTTTCATCCTAATGATCACCACAGTTATTATGACAGCTGCTAAAATCACAGGACCAGTGATGTACAACCAGAGCCGGTCTGAAAACATACGGACAGATGTTAGAGAATCACTGGTTCTGAAACGAAAAGTAAAAGTTAGATCTCCTTGTGGACTGTCGACACAACTTCACATCAAACTACTTCTGGCCTTAAAGCTGGAGATGGAGAATCACTATAAGGTCTGCTATAAGTCCTATACATGTCAACAGAGCCAGTCTTATGTAGTACTGTTCTATTGTTATATATAACACAATAAAACAGATTAGTATATCATACTAATATCAACCAATCAATAAATGAGTTTTAAAAGCGTCATTTTAAATTATTTTTTCATATTTCAAGCTTTAAAGGTCCGACATTCATCCCGCTCTATCCCTTTCTATGATGTCAGCGGGGGAAAAATTTAGAAACCACTCGTTTTAGCTCTAGCTAAAAACACATTTCCCAAAAATGAGAATCAGGAAGTGAAAACGGTGAAAATATTATAACACTTTTGGGTCTCAGACACAGTCTCTGGGACTGATATGAGTGTTAGAAGATCTTTAGAAAGGGAATTTTGCAGAATATGGGACCTTTTTAACCCTCCCGCACTCCTGGAAATTCCAGACAGGAGGACAGGTCATCCCAACCCCCCCCGTCCGGTCACACACACACACACACACACACACACACACACACACACACACACACACACACACAGGCACACAGCTTGGGACCGTCAATCGGACTCAATCTCCGAGTCCACCTCCACTTCCTCGCGGCCCCCTTCCTCCTGCCCGCCTCCACCGCGTCGCGGGACCACCATCCGGCCAAGACACACACGGCAGCACGCGTTTGAGCAAAATCCGCAGATCTTTCTATCGTTCTATCTAGGGCACAGTTGACACCTTCTCCTGTTTGTCCTCCTCCTAGCACTAACACTACTACTACTACTACTACTACTACTACTACTACCGCTGCCGCTACGGGCTTCGACCCCTACTGCCCTCCTCCCCCTCACGACGCGGCCGGGCGCCTCAGCAGCCGTCCGCGCCCTCCTGTCCCGAATGTCTCTGGCCAACCGGGCCGAGAAGGGACAGCGAGGCGGCCGCTTTCTGCGTTCGACCAGCGGGGCCACCAGCGCCTCCCCGAGCCGTTCGAGGAACAGCCTCCTCTTGTGCCTGGCGCGGGGCATCCACTCGGGGTGCGTCTCCCTCCACAGCACGAAAGCGTTGTAGGCCGAGACGTCGATCAGGTTGTGAAACAGCGCTACGGTCCACCGTCTCGTGGCCCTGCGGCAGCCGTAGGCGGCCAGGAGCTTGTCGAGGTTGTCCACGCCTCCTTTGTTTTCGTTGTAGTGGAGTAGGACGCTCGGCTTGCGGTCCTGCCGGTCGGGGGCGACGCTCACGCCCCGGCGGTGAAGCGTGCTCATCAGGATCACGTTCCTGTTCCTCTTGGGCGTGTAAGACACCAGCGCGGCCACCGAGGTGTAGGCCGAGACCGTGGAGAGGGCGGCTCGCCCCGCGAAGCCCGAGATCACGGGCGGGAGCTCGGGTTTGTTTTTGCGCACGGTCCCGACCAAAGTGTTGCCGCGGCGGGCGAGCAGGCGCTCGGCCAGCCGGTAGGAGGTGAAGAAGTTGTCGCAGGTGACGTTGCGCCCCGAGAGTCCCCTGGTGACCTCGAGCACGACCCCGGCCGCGAGGCCCAGGTCCCCCTCCTGTTCCTCAGATACAGGTTCGGTTCGGGAGGAGAGATGTGTATA
>SSNR01000246.1:799816-811576 GCA_006937965.1 Callopanchax toddi | reverse complement strand
AGTCTTTTAATAGTTTTAATAGTTTAGTGTTTTAATAGTTTTATAGTAGTATTTAATAGTTTTAATAATAGTGTTTTAATTGTTTTAATATTTGTCTTTATTTTTTATATTTAATAGTATTTAATATTGAACTTATTTAATATTTAATTTATTTCATATTTAAATTACATTTCTGAATAACAACAGTTGTAGAAATGTCTAAGAAAACCGGAGAAAAGAGTCAACCAGCTGCACCGAACAGTGACAAGCCTCTCCTGGAAGAGACAGAATCTTTCTCCATGGCTGAACTCCTGAAGGAGAAAAAAGAGTTTGAGAAACTCAAAACCCAGGCCTGGGCTGAAATAGAGAAAGAGAACCTCTTCATTGAACAAAAAAAATCCTGGATCGACAGGTCTGTGGCAAAGATCAAATATGACCGTCGACACCTGGATACAATGAAGAAAAACTTTGATGAGGAGACAGAAAAGGCTCAAAAAGCTCTCCAGGAGGAAAGAGAAACTCTCCAGGAGGAAAGGGAATATTTGGAACAAAGGATCCAACGTTCGGGGGAGGAACAGATCGAGTTGACCCGATGGAGCCAAGATCTGGAGGAGAGGGAGGAAATGCTCCAAATAAATACCCAACGTCTGCAGGAGAGGGAGGAAACGTTGCAAATTTATACCCAACGTCTGCAGGAGAGGGAGGAAAGGTTGGAGGAGGTGAGAATTGAGTTTGAAGACTACAGAGACCAGGCCTGGGCCGTCGTGGTCAAGGAAAAAGCTTTGGATGACAAACAAAGAATTCACATAAACATGTCATTTAACAAGCTCAACGAGGACCGCAAAAACCTGAACATGAGGAAAAAAGACCAGGAGGCCAAACTGGAAACGGCATGGAACCAGTTAGAGGATGACCGCAAGAAATTGCAGGCTGAAAAAGACGCTCTGACCAATGAAAAGAAAGAGACAGCGGGGGTTATTTCAAAGGTTAAAGAGGCTGTTGAAAGCCTAAAAGTCCAAAAGAAAGAGTTAAAGGAAAAAGTGGAGCTCAAGATGGCAGAGGCAAAGAAAAGAGTGGACGGTATGACTCAGAACCTCAAGAACGAGAAGGAAGAGTTTGAAAAAGTAAAGGAAACCTCAGCTAAAGAGTCAGAAAAGGCACAAAAAGCTCTCCAGGAGGAAAAGCAAAAGTTGGAAGAGATGACCCAACATCTAAAGGAGGAGAAGGAAAAGTTTGAGTTATCCTACAAAGAAATGCAGGATGAAAGAGAAAAACTTTATGGAGAAATGAACAAGACTGAGGAAGAGAAATTAAAGCTGAAAGATGCTTTAGAAAAACTGGAGGAGGAAAAGAGTACACTGGAAAAAGAACGAAAAGAATTTGAGAGCATGACAGCAGAGGAGNAAGTCCTCGGCGGCCACGCCTTCCAGGACCACTCTCCAGGTCTGGGGACCCCACCTCAGCTCGTCGAGAACCCCGACACTTGCCAGATCCAGGAACGTCCACACTCAGTAAGCGAAACCCCCCTTTCTGATCGAGAGGCTTGCCTTGATAAAGTTTAGTTCTCCTAAACTAGAATGAACCATCCAACTCAAAATAGCAACTAAAATAAAGTAGCATCTACATTTCCCTTAGTCTCATCAAAACATACTTAAGTCTGTTAACTTCACAATTAGACACATCTGTAAACATTTCACATCATGTTTAAGAATCTTAATTGTGTGCTAAATGAGCTACCTCAAAAATCAGAACTGTTCCATTTCTCTGTGTGTTCTTAGTTCTTTTATAAACAAATGATTGTAAAATCTTTTATTTTGCCTCAGCTTCACATTATTAATAGGGTGTTAATTCACTGTTCACAACCGAAAAAGAACCTATGGTCTATGAGGAGGAGAGAGACAGGGGTGTGTCTTCAAGGTCCCTGCAATCATAATCCTGTGGAGCGTATCCTCCCATCCACTCCATGATAAAACAGCTTGAATCCTAAACTTCTTGCTAACTACAGTAGTAGTAGAAGCTAGCTTTATTACACATAGACAGTATACATAGAACTATTTGTTTTATGAGTCAAATGTATTGGTGACTTCAATGACCTTAGATGACCCTGATCACTTCATTGACCTTGAATGACCTTGGAATTTTTTTTGGTGTGCATTGCCTTTTATGGAGTTGATGACATCATCAAAGCCATCTGAGTGGCTTTGATCTCAAAACCTTTAAATTCAGACCAGTGAGTCTCTGTTGGGTTGTCGAGTCGTTGCGTTGGTTGTGTTAGTAGCTCTTTCTATCGGATATTCTTGTGTTTCTACCATTGTTCATTTTTGAGTCTTTTAATAGTTTTAATAGTTTAGTGTTTTAATAGTTTTATAGTAGTATTTAATAGTTTNCAGGCCTGGGCCGTCGTGGTCAAGGAAAAAGCTTTGGATGACAAACAAAGAATTCACATAAACATGTCATTTAACAAGCTCAACGAGGACCGCAAAAACCTGAACATGAGGAAAAAAGACCAGGAGGCCAAACTGGAAACGGCATGGAACCAGTTAGAGGATGACCGCAAGAAATTGCAGGCTGAAAAAGACGCTCTGACCAATGAAAAGAAAGAGACAGCGGGGGTTATTTCAAAGGTTAAAGAGGCTGTTGAAAGCCTAAAAGTCCAAAAGAAAGAGCTAAAGGAAAAAGTGGAGCTCAAGATGGCAGAGGCAAAGAAAAGAGTGGACGGTATGGCTCAAAACCTCAAGAACGAGAAGGAAGAGTTTGAAAAAGTAAAGGAAACCTCAGCTAAAGAGTCAGAAAAGGCCCAAAAAGCTCTCCAGGAGGAAAAGCAAAAGTTGGAAGAGATGACCCAACATCTAAAGGAGGAGAAGGAAAAGTTTGAGTTGTCCTACAAAGAAATGCAGGATGAAAGAGAAAAACTTTATGGAGAAATGAACAAGACTGAGGAAGAGAAATTAAAGCTGAAAGATGCTTTAGAAAAACTGGAGGAGGAAAAGAGTACACTGGAAAAAGAACGAAAAGAATTTGAGAGCATGACAGCAGAGGAGGAGAAAGGCGTGGACGTCACAGCAAAACATCTGGAAGAAGAGAAGGAGAATCCTGATGATGCAAAGAAAAAATCTAAGCTGCAGAAATTAAAACAGAGATTCAACAAAGTTTTCCGGACAAGAAACAGGAGTTAGACCCTAAAAAGATGAAAAAGGTTCAGCGTGACAAGAAAGATGAACTAAATGAAATGACACAGCTTCTGAAGGAGGAGAAGATGGAATTTGAAGCAAGTTACAGAGAAATGCAGAGAGAGAAAAACTACAGAAAGAGAGAACAAGACAGAGATTATAATGAATCTAAGTCTCTGACAAATGTATGGAGAATCTCCTTTGTTAATTGGGGGCAGAAATTATACGATTTTTTTTCTTCATTCTGCTCCTTTTTTGTTCAAACAGGATTTTTTGTTATGCATTTCTTAATTTTCTATTATTATTATTATTGTTTTACTTGTTTTATTTGAATGAAAATGAACTTTGAGAAAAAAATTTGAGAAAATCAAATCAAAAATACAAGAGACATCTAAAAAATTGGACGAGGAAATGAAACAATTCAGGAAGAAGACCGCTGGATGCCCATTCCTTGCCCACATGTTTTGATAAACAAACATCATTAAAAGATTGTTTTTTGTTTTGTTTTTTCAGCTGGATTTGTACAAAAACTTTTTTCTTTTCCTTCAATGTCATTTAAAAAAGAGGGGGAAAAGAAAAAACGAAATTAAAAAAAGTCACAAAAGAAAGAAAATCAAAAATGACATAAACATTTCTACATTTACAAAAAATGATGCTTAAAACCCAGCTGTTTAAAACTGTCTATTCGTTGTAATCAATCTTAGTTTGTAGTTGTTGATTTGATGTTTTTTATTCTGTATTGATGTTTTCCTGTGCCTGTTTTAATGTTTTTAATTCTCTTGTTTTTAATGTACAGTGACTTTGAGTTTTTATGAAAGGTGCCTTGAATAAAGTGTATTATAACTATTATTATGATTAAAAAAATTATTAAAAAAAAAAAAAAAAAAAAACCTCCTCCGTGAACCGTCACCTTATCGTGGTGGAGGAGTTTGAGTGCCCTAACGATCCTAGGAGCTATGTTGTCTGGGGCACTTTGTGCCCCTGTAGGGTCACCCATGGCAACTTGGTCCTAGGGGAGGGGTGAGACTAAGAGCGGTTCAAAAGACCTTTTTTGGATACAACACCAAAGAGTTTGAGTACCCGGTCTGGAGGGGTACCGGGGTCCGGCCCTGGAGCCAGGCCTGGGGATGGGGTCTGTGAATGAGCGTCCAGTGGCCGGGCCAAGCCCGAACCTTGTTTGTGCTTATGCACCAAATAACAGTTCAGAGTACCCACCCTTTTTGGAGTCCCTGGGACGAGTGCTGGATGGCGCTCCAACTGGAGACTCCATTGTCCTGCTGGGGGACTTCAACGCTCACGTGGGCAGTGACAGCATGACCTGGAGGGATGTGATTAGGAGGAACGGCCCGCCCAATCTGAACTTGAGTGGTGTTCTATTATTGAACTTCTGTGCAAGTCACAGTCTGGCCATAACAAACACCATGTTCGAACATAAGGATGTCCATCGGTACACCTGGTACCAGGGCAGCCCAGGTCACAGGTCGATGATAGACTTTATAGTCAAATCATCTGACCTGAGACCGTATGTTTTGGACACTCAGGTGAAGAGAGGAGCGGAGCTGTCAACTGATCACCACCTGGTGGTGAGCTGGATCAGACGGCAGGGGAAGATGCCACGCAGACCTGGTAGACCTAAACGTATAGTGAGGGTCTGCTGGGATCGCCTGGCAGAAGAACCTGTCAAGATGGTCTTCAACTCCCACCTCTGGCAGCGCTTTGACCGCGTCCCCAGAGCAGTGGGGGACATTGAGTCCGAATGGGCCTTGTTCCGCTCTGTGATTGTTGAGGCGGCTGTTGCTAGCTGTGGTCGCAAAGTGGCCGGTGCCAGTCGTGGTGGAAACACATTGGTCATCAAACCTCTCGCTAATACAATGAGGTTACATCCTCAATATAGGGGAAGAAAAGTGGGCCCAACCTAACACAGAATAGCTTTGTATGCTGATGATGTGATCTTAGTGATGTCAAACTTAAAAGATCCAATCCCAGCTCACTGTATTGTTAAAACAAACGGCACTGGTAAAGGTACTCTCTCAGTAATGATGAGATGGGGTTCGACACCCTGCAGTGCCAATCCTTTTTGGGAAGGCAGTTGATCAGTGGTTGGGGCGTTGGTCTTGCAACTGGAGGGTTTCAGGATTGAAACCCCGTTCTGGCTGGGTTAGATTGTTATTGGGTCCTTGGGCAAGAGACTTTACCCTTATTGCCTGCTGGTGGTGGTGGTCAGAGGGCTGGTGGTGCCTCTGTGTCTGGTCACTGTTCTTTGTAGTCCACTTACTTTGAAAAGTGCTATACAAATGTGAGACATTTACATTTTCTATGTCAGACCAGACTTGGCCCGGTAAGGGGGAACGGCTGGGTGCTACACAAGTCTGGCACCTACAGCAACCCTGTAACTAGTTCAGTCTAAAGATCTGCTCTTAAAAACCTTCTGAAGGGACCATCTCCTGGTTCTGGGGGCTGGTTTCACCCTAAGGGTGCTGGTCCCCAGTCCTGGGAATATAAAATATGCATGAGGAGTGAGAGTGGGTGTACAGCATGTATTGTGTGTCTTGGTATGTTTGCTAGGGGTGTGTGTGTGTGTGTGCGTGCGTGCGTGCGTGCGTGCGTGTGTGTATGAGTTTGGGAAAGTGTGATTGTGTCTATGTCTGACTGTTTATCTTTCATGTCTTGTCGTCCCCCCCTTCTGTGACATTCTAGGTCCTTTTCTGTTGTGGACATATCCTCCCCGGCTGCTCCTCTGTATTGGGTGGTGTCTTCTTCTGCCGGCGTATTGGAGTGTCTTGGGGTCTGGGGCAGGGTGCTGTGGCATCTGCCTGCTCTCTCCCTGTGGCTGCCTGGTGGGATCTGGGCCCCTTGGTGTGATGCTGGGGCCGCTTCGTCCCTGGGTATTGGGTCTCTGGTTCCAGGAACCAAGAGATAACCAAAAACAGCCGAACAGCTGTTATAGACACACCATTTGGCCAGTTTTTGTATCATCAGCAGTTTATTAGAGATGCTTTGTTCTCTTTTTCTATCACCTTACCATCCCAGAACCATTTAAGTGATGCACCTGAGTCTTTCTACAGAGAACAAAACAATTATAATATTTAGGAATGAACAAACATTCCTGATAAATTTCTTGGTTTTAGTTGGCAAAAGTTTGCAAAGTCCTCTGAAAATAACCCACATGAACTTTATCTGCTTTATCAAAACGATATAAAAATATGATCTCACCGAGTCAGAAAAACAGGTAAAGTTGACCTGTTGTCCTTCCTTTGGTTCTCCACATTTAAACGTTATTTTAGGCTTCGTCACAGGGTCTACGCAGATTTAAATAAATCAACACAGACAGATTACATTTATCATACCAACAATACAACGAGCTGCTGATTGTTCTGCACACCTTTATAAACATCTTCTGCATGAATTCAAAGTTTTATAAACAGGCATGACAGTAACCAGTATTATTTATTTCATGAGCAAATAAAAAAGTAGATGTTTTAGTTGAGTAGAAATGTGCAGTAGGCTATAAGAAGATACACATGTATAATAGTTGTTACCTACCTATCACACATAAATAACTGTGTTCTCTTCAGAGATTTTGTTATTCCTGCTATGAGCCAGACATTTAAAATGAACCGATATTGTCTTTTTAAAATCTATAGAAATTATGTTTCAATTGGAGACAAATGTCCTTAAAATTGTCAAACAAAATAAACAAATATTTTCAACACACACAAAAAAAGAGTCACCGTGGGAGTCTGGAACCTCTCTGGAATTCTTCTCCTTAAAGTTTCTGAGAGTTAGAAAGTTTGAGAAATGACAGGAAACTTTTGGAGGAATTGACACAAAAAAAGAAACTGATAAAATTACAAATAAAACGAGGAAAAACTGAACAAATGAAGACTTAAATAAAGATATTTTGTAAAGAAACTGAAACCAAAAACTCTGGAAGATATTTAGACATGCTCAGATCCAGCTTTTTCAGTCCTGATCCCGATATTTGGGCTTTGTGGAAGTAATGTTATTATCAGGGGCGTCAGAAGCATAAAAAATGTGGGGGGGACACTTCCCCAAAGAAAAAATTCTTTGGCGTAGACGCCATTTCCTGCATTCTGGTGCATTTAACAAGTTGTTAAACACCTATTTTATCTATAATAGTAAAAACTGAACTCAGTAACTATTTCAGAGTCAGATTGAACAGGAAGTCTTCATTTTAAGCAGCTGTGTTCTCTAGAACACCATCAGCTGGACTATTCAAATCTTAGAGAAAAGACTGAAAAAAACTTATGAAGTAACATGACCAGCAGTGGTTTCATGTCAGAACTAAAGATGTGAATACAGTGACAAACTCCATAGTTTAAAGACATGATAATGGTCTGCCATGTCTCCAGTTCTGGAAGGAACTCATTAGACAACCAGCTGTTCAATCCTTAACTAATCAGAGCTCTACCAGTTCTCTACTGGTAACCAGGTAAAGTTCAGTCCTGTTAGTACTGGTTGTTTTATGATGTGACTGACTGACTGAAGCATCTTCCACTGAAATGACAGGACATTTTCTTTTATTTCTATCAAAGTGATTCAGTCTGGTTGCTCCTGAACTACTGAAGTAAAGAACTGGTACAACTACTACAAAAAGTACTGACTACTGAAGAACTGATTCTACAGTATTTCTAACTTCTAATCACATGCTGAATGTGTGTTTCTTTTATTCTCGTTGATAATGAGAATACCAGCAGCACTGAACTTAAATTTAATGGACCTTTTTTTTAACATTTAATTAAAACCTCCACCTCTTTACTATTCCTATTTACATAACAATAAAGTAATTTATCCTAGTCCAAATAGTATTACTAGTCAAATAGAAAATACTGATATCCACAGGTATTTTGTTACTAGTAGAGATTCTATCCAACAACTGAATTGAAACCAAATCCTTAAAAAACATAAGGTGGTGACTTTAACAAGACTGGATATGTATTCAGATAGCTAAAAATCAGCTGTTCCATGTAAAATGTCATATTACAGATACCATAATACCATTCTACTATCCACAGTGAATACTTCAGATAACTTCAGTGTTATTCTTAGGACACATTTAGTCACATTTCCCATTCATGTGTATTGGGTTTGCAGCACAACCTCTACTAATCTATTCTTCCTGTCTGGAGTAAACATGGTGGAGCTGAAAATGAATTCTGACCAGAAGAAACTCATTTTAACTGGTTCTAATTCAACTGTTACTAGTCATGATGTCACTTTAAATGGACTATTCAGGCTGAACAGCTTAGGAGGAATTAAATAAGTGACATCAATTATTTGAAAACAAATATCAAGAACCTGATTGTTCTTAAGAAGACTGAAGTTCTACCAATCTGAAATGAAAACAGTACTAGTTTAATATCTGTTGTTCAGTGTCCTGACAGCTGGGATTGTGTTTTCATTTGATCCATTTAAAATAAAACATTTTACTGGTAACAATTGAATTAGAGGTATTTAGAGTGAGTTTATCTTAGTAAGAAATCAAGTGTAGCTTTGTATTTATCTAGAACTTTAATTTTTACTAAGAACAACAGATTTGATCAGGATAAATAACAGGTGGATCTCTATATTACTGATGATCTTCAGTACTCTTTTATTTTTTGTAAAATAATCAACGGTTGTGTTTAAGTGTTTAAATGTTGACCCTCAAATAAAGTATGTACTTATTTTATTTACTTATTAATTTACTGGTACAGTCCTTTTATAAAGAGCAGTGAATTACACTCATTATTGTTATTTTATTTTTCATTATAATGTTTTACTTGTATTTATATATTATTTTCTTCCCTTGTTTTCCTGTCTCTATTGTTCTGTCTCTGATATTTTGGTATATATATTGTATTGTGCTTCCTGTACTTTTTTCTGCTACCTGTAGATCCAGAATGAAACTTGATTGAGGCGCATTTACCTTTTTATTAGAGGCCATAGGTGATTATCTGTAGGGGATTTTCCTCCTCTGGTCATTCAGGTCTTATTCCTGTGCCTCCTAACCCTGGCCCCTCCAGAGTAACACTCCGGTTTCTGGTCGACCTCCTTCCCGGTTCGGTTTGCTTTCAGCTGCAGCGCGAGGTGAGGTCGGGTCCAGAAGGAGAGCAGCGTGTCAGGGTGCAGGGTAACCAGGAAAACATGGAGTGGATTTCAGCGGTCTGAGTAATTTCTAATGAATCAAGTGGAATGGATTTCTTTGAGAACAACCGAAAGAGCGCAAGACGGACTCGGTAAATGTGGGGGGGTCCAAATGCCTGATTTTACAAAGTGGGGGGGACACGTCCCCTCCTGACATAATGGTTGCGACGCCCATGCNCTATGTTGTCTGGGGCACTTTGTGCCCCTGTAGGGTCACCCATGGCAACTTGGTCCTAGGGGAGGGGTGAGACTAAGAGCGGTTCAAAAAACCTTTTTTGGATACAACACCAAAGAGTTTGAGTACCCGGTCTGGAGGGGTACCGGGGTCCAGCCCTGGAGCCAGGCCTGGGGATGGGGTCTGTGAATGAGCGCCCGGTGGCCGGGCCAAGCCCGAACCTTGTTTGTGCTTATGCACCAAATAACAGTTCAGAGTACCCACCCCTTTTGGAGTCCCTGGGACGAGTGCTGGATGGCGCTCCAACTGGGGACTCCATTGTCCTGGTGGCGGACTTCAACGCTCACGTGGGCAGTGACAGCGTGACCTGGAGGGGTGTGATTAGGAGGAACGGCCCGCCCAATCTGAACTTGAGTGGTGTTCTATTATTGAACTTCTGTGCAAGTCACAGTCTGGCCATAACAAACACCATGTTCGAACATAAGGATGTCCATCGGTACACCTGGTACCAGGGCAGCCCAGGTCACAGGTCGATGATAGACTTTATAGTCAAATCATCTGACCTGAGACCGTATGTTTTGGACACTCAGGTGAAGAGAGGAGCGGAGCTGTCAACTGATCACCACCTGGTGGTGAGCTGGATCAGATGGCAGGGGAAGATGCCACGCAGACCTGGTAGACCTAAACGTATAGTGAGGGTCTGCTGGGATCGCCTGGCAGAAGAACCTGTCAAGATGGTCTTCAACTCCCACCTCCGGCAGAGCTTTGACCGTGTCCCCAGAGCAGTGGGGGACATTGAGTCTGAATGGGCCTTGTTCCGCTCTGCGATTGTTGAGGCGGCTGTTGCTAGCTGTGGTCGCAAAGTGGCTGGTGCCAGTCGTGGTGCTAACACACTGGCCATCGAACCTCTTGCAATTACAATGAGGTTACATCCTCAATATAGGGGAAGAAAAGTGGGCCCAACCTAACACAGAATAGCTTTGTATGCTGATGATGTGATCTTAATGATGTCAAACTTAAAAGATCCAATCCCAGCTCACTGTGTATTGTTAAAACAAACGGCACTGGTAAAGGTACTCTCTCAGTAATGATGAGATGGGGTTCGACACCCTGCAGTGCCAATCCTTTTTGGGAAGGCAGTTGATCAGTGGTCGGGGCGTTGGTCTTGCAACTGGAGGGTTTCAGGATTGAAACCCCGTTCTGGCTGGGTTAGATTGTTATTGGGTCCTTGGGCAAGAGACTTTACCCTTATTGCCTGCTGGTGGTGGTGGTCAGAGGGCTGGTGGTGCCTCTGTGTCTGGTCACTGTTCTTTGTAGTCCACTTACTTTGAAAAGTGCTATACAAATGTGAGACATTTACATTTTCTATGTCAGACCAGACTTGGCCCGGTAAGGGGGAACGGCTGGGTGCTACACAAGTCTGGCACCTACGGCAACCCTGTAACTAGTTCAGTCTAAAGATCTGCTCTTAAAAACCTTCTGAAGGGACCATCTCCTGGTTCTGGGGGCTGGTTTCACCCTAAGGGTGCTGGTCCCCAGTCCTGGGAATATAAAATATGCATGAGGAGTGAGAGTGGGTGTACAGCATGTATTGTGTGTCTTGGTATGTTTGCTAGGGGTGTGTGTGTGTGTGTGTGTGTGTGTGTGTGTGTGCGTCAGGGGCGTGGCTACGGGTGGGCCTGGGCGGGCCTGGGCCCACCCACTGTGCACCTGGGCCCACCCAATCAAATGGCTTCCTCAACAACTGTATATATATATATTTGTTTCATTTTTGAGGGATCTCATTTAAGTCATCATGAAATGAAGTAGAGCAGAGTAAATTTGACATCAACAGCATGAATGTGTTGTGGTGATTTCATAACTATTACATCATTTGTAAGTCTTGCTCTCATTGGCTATTTTGAATAATTTCGGAACTCTCCAGACAAGCTACGGCAACAGCGCAACTGTGTGTATGCTGCTGTGACTTGTAGTGTCAACCAAAGCATTTAAGAAATGGCAAAACAAATCTTCATTTCAAAATGTTTCAAAAAACAAAAAGTGGAGGACCTGTCCTGTGTTACAGGGTTAATAAGCTTTGGAATTTAGATGTTTTGTTCAAAGATCTTTCTGTCGGTTTCTGACAGGTTCCTCTCTCTTTTGCGGTTCACATTTTGCAGCCTCCCGCGACCCGGACCCGGATAAGCGGAAGAAGACGAGACGATTTTGCAGCCTTGTACTTTCGCGAAATGTTTTGTGCAACTTTGCATGCTTTAAACTTTGTTTTACAGCGCAGTGTTCATGCGTCCT
>SSNR01000246.1:775503-795325 GCA_006937965.1 Callopanchax toddi | reverse complement strand
CCCCCCCCACCAACCCGTCCTCACATGTATTGTGTAAAAATGTAACTAAAGATAGAAATAAATGATTAAACATGAATAAAACTGATAAAACCAGCGAGAAATAAATAAGAATAAGAAATAAAACCAGCTAGAAAAGAGAGACATTATTATCAACACAGCTTCCATTACCCTGAAATGGTGCTAATGTTGCTAATGTTGCTAATTTGAAGTTAGCTATTCAATTATCTTGAATGTTGCTGTTTTTTGTAACCTTTTGTGTTTCCCTGTGATGTTGTTTGCACAAACTGTGATAAACAGATGAAGTAGTGTTTTGTATGCATTGTTTAAGTGATTTGAAGTCCATTTTTAGTGCTCTTTTGCTCTGTAACCGGTGCAGACAGGAGATGATAGCACATTAATGCTCAATAACTTTAAATTACTATGTGTAAGTGGCCGACAGCCGGTGGACCAACCTGACGTCAGTTGTCACGCCCTCCAAACTTTGTATATAAGGAAGTAGAAACAAAAGGTGACAGGTGACGTCGGCTTTCCACCTGGCTTGGCATTATGGCAGCCAACACGACTCTCGCGTAAGTCCACAGTCTGATGAATGTATAAATCAATATGTTTTATGTAATTTTTGTTTTACTGAAACTGTTTTGTACTCATCAGTATTGGAGGTTGTAACAGCCGTAATTGTGTAGTGTCTCTTTAAAACAGCCTAAGTTTCATGTAGTGTGATGTCACAAGTGTGCGCCTTGCACACACAAGCTTTTGGAGGAAACGTGGTCAGTGTCACTGCCCGATCCGTAACCGGAAGCACGATCGGTTCTGCGCGAAGCTTACGTCACTTCCTCTTTTCGCCAACTTAGCGACATTCAAGTCTTTTGAATGGGACGGTTAGCTCCCAGTTAGCCCTTAGCTTTTACCAACAACTTAGCCTCTTTCTCAACTGCTCGGACCATTTAAACAATGGATACCTACGTGTATAAACATTTTAATACATTATGTATGAATATAGATTTATTATATACTTGTTAACAACTTAAAAGATACTCTGAACCGTAACTACCGTAAAATACTTCACTGCGAGTACACGCGTTCTGCACATGCGCAGAACCGATCGGGTAGACCTGATCTGTACCGTCCGACTTTGCGCATGCGCAGTAAGGATCGGGCCGTCCTGATCCGTAACTCCCTTTTTATTTTTTTCGACATTGTATGAAACGTTGTCATTATTGTAAACTTTTTAATAAATACTTATTACTGTTAACATCTTAACAGATACTCTGACCCGTAATTACCGTAAAAAGCTTCAGCGGATGTAGACTCATTTCGCACATGCGCAGAACCGATCGGGTTTCCGTTACCGATCGGGCAGTGACAGTCAGTACGCCACTGGATGCACGAACTGAGAGGACTCTTTATTTTATTATCTTCAACAATTGTGACTACGGGTTGTATGAACTCTGCTTATTCATGTTTGACTCACAGCAGCCGTTCAACCGGGCCTTGTAAGGTTGGTGAAGAAGTTTTATTAAAAGACCGTGTGGAATTCCCCATTACTAGCGTGGTCGTGAGTTTTTCGCAGTCTCACAGGTTTTTCTGTGCCTCCTCTCCACCCCTTTACACAACCCACGTTACAAGGTGTGCCAAGCCAGGTTTATTTGCTGTAATTTGCACCCCGTGGCAAACGGAGCAAGGTATCTGTTCCTTTCTATTAACACCTGTTCCTTATGTTTGATACTTGTATTGTTTGTTTATTGTTTTATTGTCATTTGTTTCAGTTTTCACGGTGCAATTGATGAAAATGGTGCTTGATGCACAATTTAACAACGAAGAACTGAAAATAAATAAATCTTGCACCAGTCAAAGCTCTTCTCCTTT
This sequence comes from Callopanchax toddi, assembly GCA_006937965.1. Classification (NCBI taxonomy): domain Eukaryota; kingdom Metazoa; phylum Chordata; class Actinopteri; order Cyprinodontiformes; family Nothobranchiidae; genus Callopanchax; species Callopanchax toddi. The sequence continues at coordinate 793,459 of SSNR01000246.1, read as the reverse complement.
TATTCGGATGCCTGGGGCAGCAACACTATGTATTCTGCTTAATGTTATTGTATAAATGTCATGAATGTTAAATGTTTTTGTGATAAGTCACTATTGAATTTAGTGATAAGTTGAAGTGCCTTGTTACTCAAATGCACTGGAATAGCTGTTTAAGATTGCAATTACAGTTTCATACTATATATATATATATATATATATGTATACAACTAAATGAAACTTGAATAGAATAATATGGTTTGAACCAGATCATATGAAAGTGAATATTTGAACCAGTTGATATGAAGATGAGTATTATGTTGATTGGTGATGATATGAAACTATACGGTTGTACTGAATGTGGATTTTTCTGACCGGTCGTTAGGTCAGGTTTTCATTTCCAGGATACAGAACTGAGCGTCGACAGACGGAGTCATTCCAGTTGGATTCCATCGAAGGATCACCCTGAACCTTTGTGAGAGATTCCTAGCCCAAGCTAGGTGGCGAGCCAAGTGAGACCTGAATGGAAGTGATAGGAAATGAACTCAGATACATCAAGTTCACTCAAACCGAGAGTGAATTAAAGGGCCCCAACGATAAAGGACACTGATTTATTTTAGGTTTTTTTATTTTGGGATTGCCGGCTTATTTGATTGTTATACTGTTTATTGTTTTTTCTTGTTGTTTGTTACGTTCCCCCTACCCCAGGTGTAATGGCATCATTTGAAAGGAGGAGGAGCGAGTGCAGAGATTTGTGACAAAAGTGAATTTTATTAGCTCTCGTCACAGAAAGCGCCCCAGGACCAGAGCCCCTGACAAAGTTTCTAGTAACACAGGTCCTGGGGGATAAACAACCAATCAATAACAAAAAAAAAAAAACATACCAGTCTGGGGGAGGGAAAAACAAAAACAATCATACGTAGCACGCAGGCTGAAAAAGGTTGAACACAAGGCGCCTCCCCCGGATCTGGTAGTCTGCAAGAGAAAGAAATAGATCTTTAACAAACAAGGGACTTCACCTAATCAAAGTCAAAACAAAAACTCCCAAATAAAATATATTTGTCAATAACTTCAAGGATAAGATCAAAAGGGAGCTTATTAAGAGCTGATCCAACAACTTTTAGGGCTCAAAAGTCACAATACCTTTTATGAAGACAGGGTCCCTTGAAGGACTTCAGATTTCTTATTTAAACACACACACACACAAAAAAACCCTGTAACCACTGGTGCTTTGTTTACACCACTCGTAGTGGAGAGTTAGTGTGGAGACTATCACTGCTCAGATAGCTCCTCGAACAGTCTAACTCAACCCCTTATATAGCCGTCTAGGACGAGCGTTTAAAATCAACAAGCTACAGCTGTGTTCGGGCGCTCCCGCGACGATGACGTCATCACTCCGAGACGGCGCCGTTTCCATGGAAACGCTGGACGCCGTGGGCAGGAGGCAACGCTGCTCTGTGGAGCTGCTGCATGTTGCACACAGAGGAGGGCAACTCGCAAAACACGGACCCTGAACTAAGGGACCGTAACACCCTCATCCAAAATAAAAAAAAATAAAAAAATAAAACTAGCAACTTTTCTGCTCTTTAGATAGACAATCAGCAATAACATTATCTGAACCCCTTCTGTGTCGGATGTCTAGGTCGTATTCTTGTACAAACAAGGCCCAACGCATTAATCTTTGGTTTTGGTTGTACATGCGCGCTAAGAAGACTAAAGGGTTGTGATCTGTCCATACAAAAATCGACCCAAAACCTGAATGGATGTACACCTGGAAATGCTGTAGTGCTAGTATTAGCGCTAGGGTTTCTTTTTCTACTGTGGAATATCTAAGTTGGTAAGTAGTAAACTTCTTTGAGAAGAACACCACAGGATGATCCACTCCTGAATCATCGGCCTGCATGAGCACTGCTCCTACTCCAACCTTGCTTGCATCAATCTCCAGGGAGAAAGGTTTTGCTAAATCGGGGGCCTTCAGTACTGGAGCTCCACTTAAAAGCACCTTACAGGAGTCAAAGGCTCTTTGAGCATCAGGGCTCCAAACATATTTTACTTTGGTGCTTAACAAATCAGTTAAGGGCTTTACTATAGTAGCAAAGTTTTTGCAGAAACTACGGTAATACCCAACCATTCCAAGGAAACGGCGGAGCTCACGTCTGGTGAGAGGCTGAGGAAAATTGCTTATTGCTTGGACCTTATCTGCTAGCAATTTCACATAACCCTGACCTACTTCCTTCCCCAAATAGGAAACAGTAGCTTGGACGAATTCGCATTTTGCGAGGTTTACTGTCAAGTTAGCCTGTTTTAATCGGTCGAACAGAGCTCCTAAGGATGTCATGTGCTCTTCCCAGGTGGAAGTGTGGACCACTATGTCGTCCAGGTAGGTACTGCAGTTACCTAACCCAGCTGTGACCTTATTCATTAACCTTTGGAAAGTAGCTGGAGCGTTACGCATACCGAATGGCATAACGGTGTACTGTAGGAATGCGTCAGGGGTTGCAAAAGCGGAGACCTCAGAGGCAGACTGTGTGAGTGGGACCTGCCAGTATCCCTTCAATAAATCAATCTTTGTTACATAAGTGGAGTTTCCTACACGATCGATGCAGTCATCCACTCGTGGGAGGGGATGAGAATCAGGCACAGTAACCGAGTTTAGCTTTCGATAGTCCGTTATAAAACGGGGTGTCCCATCGGGTTTTGTTTCCACTAAACATGGCGAACACCATGGGCTAAAACTTGGGATGGCTAGACCATTTTGTAACAGATAGCCAACCTCCTTCTTCATTATCTCCCTTTTTACCGGTGAAGCCCTGTATGGATGTTGCCTCACAGGGGGCGAAGGTTTTAGGACTATGTTATGTGCTAGTACGTGAGTGCGAGACGGCGTGTCTGAGAACAGGATTAAGTACGAGTTGATCAACTGTACTAGTTCACTACGTTGAACTTTGACCAAATGAGACAGTTTTCCGTTTAAGCATAGCAGTGCTTCTGAATTCTTTAACCGTGGACTCACTGCAGCTTTGTTTGGCACGTCTTCCTCAGGGCTCTGAACAACGTCCGCAACACACACGGGAACTGGCTGGTCCAAACGGGGAGAACAAACCTGGGGGTTATAATAGGCCTTCAACCTGTTAACATGACACATCCTGGTCTTGCGACGACGGAAGGGGGTTTTGACGATGTAATTCAAACTGTTTAACTTCTGGCTAACTTCAAACGGTCCCTCAAAATGAGACGCGAGAGCGTTTCCACTGACAGGATTTAAGATTAACACCAAATCACCTGGCTGAAACTCTCGAGCAGCTGCTTTCCTGTCAAACTGTCTTTTCATGTTAACCTGTGCTGTTTGTAGGTGCTTTTGGGCCAGTTTGTTTGCTGCTGTTAGTCGAGCCTGGAACTGTTTCACATACTTTATTACATTTACTTTGTCAGACTGTGCGGCCTTCATGAACCTCTCCTTAAGTGCCTTTAATGGGCCTCTGGGAGTATGACCGAAAACGAGTTGCGCAGGACTGTAACCGAGAGACTCCTGGGGAGCCTCACGAGCAGCGAACAAGAGAAACGGCAACCCCTCATCCCATTGTCTTCCTGTGCTCACACAGTACTTCTTTAACATTTGTTTAAAGGTTTGATGCCACCTTTCTATAACGCCTTGTGATTCGGGGTGGTAAGCAGAGGACGTAATATGTTTTATTCCCAGGCTTTTGGTGACTGCTTTGAAAAGACCCGACTTAAAGTTTGACCCCTGATCGGTTTGTATAGTGCGGGGTAACCCAAAAACCGAGAAGTAACCCACTAAAGCACGTGTGACTGCTTTTGCAGTTATACTTGACAAGGGGATAGCCTCAGGGAATCTAGTGGCGGTGCACATTACAGTCAGCAGAAACCGTTTTCCTGTTCTAGTACGTGGCAGAGGCCCCACACAATCTACTACCACGTGATCAAAAGGATTCCCAATAACGGGGATCGGACTCAAGGGTACTGGAGGCAACACCTGGTTTGGTTTCCCCACCACTTGGCAGACGTGACAACTTTTACAATATCTGACCACGTCCTTTTTCATTCCAGGCCAGAAAAAGTGTTCCAATAGGACCTTGTACGTTTTATTAATCCCCAGATGTGCTGCCCATTGGCTTTCGTGGGCCATGTTCAAGATTTTCTCTCTGTACGGTAAGGGACTACTAGTTGGTTCGCTACACCCCAGGGAGCACCTCCAGCTGCTGGGTTGTCCCAGACCCTTAACCAAACATCGTCCTGTAACACATATTGGGGAGATTGTTTAGTGTTATTTGTAACCAGGTCAAAACAAGGAGCCAAGGTACAATCAGCCTGTTGCTCTTCAACTAGGGTTTTAGCAGATATAGGCAGTTTGGCAGTTTTGTCAGAGCTCAGAGAGTAAGAGGGACTACCTTATGTCAAAATTTGATGGATGGTGACCTTTGACCTCCAGCCACGCCCCCTTGACCTCTATTGTTTGACATCCTATTGTTTGATCTTCCTATTGTGCGAAACCGGTGACCTCTTGACCCCCAAAAACTAAATGTCAAAAAATGTTGATGTGCGGAGCCCGCCCAGAATATATAGACCTGCCTATGTCCCACCCCTCCAGGGGCGTGAATCTCCCTGCAGGAACCACCCACCCCTTAAGAAACAGAGATTCATCACCCTGGCATGGTGACCCACCCCTCATGACTCAACACTCTTCCCCCGCTTTCCCACCCATATTGCGTTTCTCTCCCAATCAGAGGATAGAGGAGGAGTTTCGGTTACACTTTAAATAGACCAATTTTGTTCTAGTTTGTTGTAAAAACAACACGGTTACAAGACGGCAGACATAAAAAAACAGGCTAGCATGGCTTCAACTGATTCTACAAGTCATGGCAAGAATCCAACAATGGCTGATGCCTCTACATCTACAACTCTCGACCAGAATCCAACAATGGCTGATGCCTCTACATCTACAACTCTCGACCAGAATCCAACAATGNAAAAAAAAAAAAAAGAACCTCTTTGGAGCAGATCGATAGTCTTTTTCCATGGCCTCGCCGAACTCCTCCCACGCCCGAGATTTTTCCTCGGAAACTGCCACTGCTGCACTTCGCTTGGCCCTCCGATACCCATCAGCTGCCTCTGGAGACCCACAGACTAGCCATGCCTTGTAGGCCTCCTTCTTCAGCCTGACGGCTCCCCTAACCTCTGGTGTCCACCAGCGGGTACGGGGGTTACCGCCACGACTGGCACCGGCTACCTTGCGACCACAGCTAGCAACAGCCGCCTCAACAATCGCAGAGCGGAACAAGGCCCATTCGGACTCTATGTGCCCCACTGCTCTCGGGACGCGATCGAAGCTCTGCCGGAGGTGGGAGTTGAAGACCATCTTGACAGGCTCTTCTGCCAGGCGTTCCCAGCAGACCCTCACTATACGTTTGGGTCTACCAGGTCTGCGTAGCATCTTCCCCTGCCATCTGATCCAGCTCACCACCAGCTGGTGATCAGTTGACAGCTCCGCTCCTCTCTTCACCCGAGTGTCCAAAACATACGGTCTCAGGTCAGATGATACAACTATAAAGTCAATCATCGACCTGAGACTATAAAAACTAATGTCCTTCTAACAACCCCATTAACTCTCAGTGGTTGGTGATTTTTTATTTTAGATGCCCAGATTTATTTTGGCGCTCAGATGCCATAGCAACCGTCTCTTAGCAGGTGGAGTGGAATGATTCTGGATGGATCATCTCAATCTGAACCATTATGTCCATTATACTGGTATTCTGTGAGAGGATGACTTCTGACTGGCATCCACGTCAGCTTATAAGAACTGCACTGGGTGGGTGAAGACAGGTGAGGGTGGTCTGGTAGGAGCTGGAGGCAGTCAGTTCTGGGAACAGTACTTCCAAAAGCACACTGTGGAGGAGAGGAAACATCAACTTATCTACAGACTCACAACTCCAGAGGGAATTCATTAGTTTCCCTGTTAAAGTGACTTTCAGTTTCTATCAGTTATTTAAGGACTTGAGTTGTCTCTGCATCTGGGGCCAGTGGGGTCTGGTCCCACCAGATGGCGCTGTGGAGCTCTGTGCTCACTTAACGTAAATTACTCAGTGGAAAAGAAAAGTCTTTGTCAGAATACTGAGTATCTGTGTGTGTTAGTGTTGTAGTCAAGACCACTTGACTCGAGACCAAGACAAGACCAAGACATTACCGAGATCAGAGAGAACCGAGACCGAGACAAGACCAAGACCATATACATGTCAAAGAAAATTTATAATAAAACAAAAATTAAATTTTTAAAATGTTTTTTTTTTTTATACATTTTTGAAAACTGTTTTTTCTTCATGACATCACATCATTAATTAAATCAGGAACAGTTGAACTAAAATATCTCATGCCAACCTGAACATCATAAAACATAAAACACCCCTAAAACTCTCTACCAGTAACTGGTATACTGTAGTTTCTTTCCATAAAAGTTCACTTTTAAGTAGAGCTTGGTTGCATTTCAGAAACATGAAAACCTCCAGCATTCTGTGACCTAAACGTGCACGGTTGGGGTCTCATGATGATGCCTCCCAGTCCTCCCTGGACTGAATGGTGCCCTAGGCGAAAAATGATTTTGGCGCCCCCTACTGACCAGAACAGAAACAACGTAACTTTTGCAAATTCTAAGTAGTAAGCAATGTACTAAAGTTGGATAAACTTGAACTGATGACATTCATTCATATAATAAGTGGGGGGCTCAACAGCATGATAGCCCTTTAGTCTTAGCCAAAGCCGTATAAAGAGAAAGTTACGACACGCTTTGATCTCGCCGACAGGCGGTCACGTGGTTCATGTCGCCTCCAATAGTTCCAAAAAGCTCGGCGCTGTCAGTCAGTCAGAGCGGTTTCTGGCAGGATACACTGCTGCAACCATTATTTTCTCATCTCCCGAGCCATTTTTGGTAATATTGACCAACAATGTATATCAGTTACCCCAGTTATGTATTTTATCAAAGGATTTTTTTAAAGAAGCGGCAGGAACAACATTTATCGTAGAAAATTTTGGCTACAGATTATATTTAAAAATTAAAATGTTTCTGCAATATACTGATCTATACCAGCAGGTTTAGAGTGGTTTATTATTATGCTAACCAAGTAAAGAAAACCAGAGTATAAGACCTATTAAGAGCTCTTTCTGTCGTTCTGCATGCTAGCATGAGGATGCTACTGTTTATCTTATCCTATAAATGTGCTCGTGTTAAAGAGCTCTGATGTTAAAGTTTTAAAGGACTTAGAGAAAACTTATGTGGCAGTGGATGTTTTAACTGACAACCCAAGATTATCTTCTGTAGAAGACATCATTATTCCATATTTTATGTTTATTTTTCATGTGAAGTGAGTCCATGCATCTATATAACCCTGTTCATTGAGCTTCTAGCCTAACAATTTTTGTAATTAACTGATTAAAATGTTAATAAAATAAAACTGTTTCTGGATAAAACCTTATTGGATGAGAAAATAAATGTGGAATGATTTGTGCAAAGAAACAAACATTTTATTATACAGCATCATATAAAACAAGCTTTAAGAAAGAAATACTTTTACTATTTACACTGCTTAGTTATTAATTCTGCACCAAGACATTTTATTTCGTACAATGTTAAAACATGTTTGAGTTCTAGAGAGGGTTCATCACTGACAGCAGCTCCTTCGATGTGGACCTTCACATCTGCTGACCTCCCTGATAAAAACAATAGAGAAAAGTTTCAGAGAACTCAGAAAACAATCATCATCACAGAAGCACATTCAGACTGCTTTGAAGACATTTGATTAGAGGAAAACTAAATATTACTAATTAAGATGCTGAGGCTTGAACAACAGAAACATTTACTGTGTAATTGTAGATATCACTATACTTTTATACCAAATTTTATAAATACAAACATGTGTATTTTAACACTTCTTAGGGTTGATTGCCTTACCATGGTTGGCTGAGCTGCATTTGGATGGAACTCATGTTCAGCCCATCTGAAAACATGAAAATGGACATGAATGGCAGCAGCAGTGTTACCTGTAACTCTTTAATAATAGATTTTAATTACTGTTCTGTTGTTCCAATGCTGACATATTAAGTTATTTTGTTGTTCAGTTTTTAAATAGTCTAATCCCAAATGAATGACAAAAATGCTAATTTAATTATAAAACAAATGAAAATGATTAGTCCTCCAGTAAATATCAACTTTATAAATGTTCTAATGTTCACTGCTGTTCAGACGTCCTGATGTAGCTCTGATTCTTCAGGAGGACAGATTTATTTGTGAAAATGACACGTTACCGAGTTGATCCTGAGTGTGTAGCACGGTTCAGCAGGTCATTGAAGTCAGCCTCGTGTGGTTTTACTGAAAAATAATACATAATTAACTCATGTTCAAAATAACATTTTTCTTCACTGATAATATCACCATTATGCAGAAATGTATGTCCGTCAAAGGATCAATAGGTCAAAGTAACAATTAAATTGGACATGAACCAGTCAACCACTAACCCATTAAATGCTAAATGCTTTTTATGTAGTTGAGATAATTTACTAATGATTTAAAAAGAGGTAAAGGCTTGATAGCAAAGAGTTAAAAACTTTCCTTTGAGTTGGAGCCTAAAGTTTACACATACATGTTTGTGTGTGATTAGAACTTTTTTAAATCCAGAAAATCACCAAACAATTTATCAAACTCTGAAGATAAATATTTCAAAAAGTTCTGGATATTTACAAAGCTGAATTAGACAGAAAGGGGCCAGTATAACACACAGACCTGCCGCTAACAACAAGCTAGCTTCAGCTAAACATATTACTAGCCGGTTGACACAATTAATTTACTAAAACTGGCTACAAGAAAAATCACTACTGACTTATTTTGGTACAGAGTAGTCAGCTAACTCTTCACAGTGTCAAAAATGTTGTAATTTTATCAACTTACATTAGAAAATAGCTCCGAAACAGCGATAATGAACAGCGCTCTGTGGTGGAACTATTGGCGTCTGGGCTTTGTTTGGAACTATTGAGAGCTCCATGACCGACGTTACTTCCGCATTCCATTCTTTCTATTGGAGCCAATGGAAGTGTCCGAACTCTGTTTGTCGGGTCTACACTCCCTCCTCCACCGTTCTCACCAGCTGCACCTCATCTAATTCATCACCAGCTGCACTCCATCTACTCATCAGCAGAGGAGCATAAGAGGAGTGGAGCTTCGCTTGGACGGTGCCAGTCCGTTCCACCTCGTTGTGGTAACACAGGTCTCACTCTCTGGTTGTTTTTGTTGCCTTTTTCTGTATTACTCATCTCCTGCCTTTGTCTCAGTTAACATCACGGCTGCCGTCCTCGACCTCGCTTCTTGCTCCTCTGGATTCCTTCAAACCACAACCAACCACAAACCCTCCGGAACCACCGATCCGCCAACAGCCTTCCTCCAGCCAGTCTTCTACCCCGATCAGTACCCTCCCCAGCTCCTCCGCCTTCTGGACACAGTAAGCCACCTCTCCTCAATGAATATATTCCCTTTTAAGTTAAACCCTCCGTTCACCATCTGTCTCCTCTCTCTCCGAAGATTCCTCCTGGTTCCTGAACCTAGCAGTTCCCGTCATATCATTTCAATAAACATATATTCTTCACTTACCTTACTGTGTCCTCAGTTGTGTGGCTCCAGGGTCTGGTACTAACCGTNAAAAAAGTCCACTTCCAAAAACTGCTTTACAAATCTGATTGATATCTTCGCTATTTTTGCGGTTGAATCTTTTGATCAACATCATTCTGTCGGGTCTACACTCCCTCCTCCACCGTTCTCACCAGCTGCACCTCATCTAATTCATCACCAGCTGCACTCCATCTACTCATCAGCAGAGGAGCATAAGAGGAGTGGAGCTTCGCTTGGACGGTGCCAGTCCGTTCCACCTCGTTGTGGTAACACAGGTCTCACTCTCTGGTTGTTTTTGTTGCCTTTTTCTGTATTACTCATCTCCTGCCTTTGTCTCAGTTAACATCACGGCTGCCGTCCTCGACCTCGCTTCTTGCTCCTCTGGATTCCTTCAAACCACAACCAACCACAAACCCTCCGGAACCACCGATCCGCCAACAGCCTTCCTCCAGCCAGTCTTCTACCCCGATCAGTACCCTCCCCAGCTCCTCCGCCTTCTGGACACAGTAAGCCACCTCTCCTCAATGAATATATTCCCTTTTAAGTTAAACCCTCCGTTCACCATCTGTCTCCTCTCTCTCCGAAGATTCCTCCTGGTTCCTGAACCTAGCAGTTCCCGTCATATCATTTCAATAAACATATATTCTTCACTTACCTTACTGTGTCCTCAGTTGTGTGGCTCCAGGGTCTGGTACTAACCGTTCAATATGACACTGTTTCTCTATGGCGCTGGTCTTAGCTAACTTGCTAAATGATGGTCCAGGAAAAATGTTCACAATTTCATGTATATTAATTAAATACTTTTACTTTGGGCCCATTTTTCCTCTTTCTTTCTTCGTTTCCTGAAGGCTGCCCCAGAGGGCTTGCTTTGTCTTTTCATTCTGCCAGCGACTTTTAACAAGGTGCTATCACTGACAACGTCACAGACTCATCATGCATTATCTACAGTGTTGGGCAAGTTACTTCAAAACTGTAATGCATTATTTATTACTTGTTACTGTCATTTTTAAGTAATCCCTTACATTACAATATTACTGTTTTTTAAATGTAAGGCATTACACTACTTTTGCATTACTTTTAGTTACTCTCACCAAAATAACTGTAAATATGGATTTGACCATGTAATGAGCTCATTCTACATCCAGTGGAAGGTGATGTGATGGATACATGGAGATATCCAACTATCTGGATATTAACCCATCCATCCATCTATCTATCCATCCATCATTTATCATCCATCTATCCATCCATCATTTATTATCCATCCATCATTATCCACCCATCATCCATCTATCATCCATATCATCTCCATATATCCCTACCTACCTATCATATATTATTCCATCATATACAGTATATTTAAATCTATAAATATATCTCTCTGCACAAGCTCCTTATTCATTAGTTTGACTGACTCCTACCTCCACCTGTGCGCTTCTTCTCCACCTGTCTGCTCCTCCCTCCTGCAGCAGAGGCTGCATGATGCGCGTTTCCTCTGCTCAGTGGGCGAGAGAGTGAACTCTCCAACTCCTGACGTGAATAACAGAGTGACTCTTTATCATGAAACTTCTTCTCAGTTCGCTCGCTTCAGTTTACGGAGCGCTGCATGCGCTCATATGTCTTAACGGGCCTTGGATGCCGTGAGCGCGCACGACTCGGGCCGCGTTTTCCCTCTGGACCGAGTTCAGAACCGAACCACGCATGAGTTTCGGACCGGACAGAACTGGACTTGTTTCACTGGCTGCAGATTCACTCATCTCTGCTCTGTCTGACCACATTTTTCACTGAGTGACGTTTCTCCTCTGAAGAACCCACCGCCTCAATCCGGGTTAAACGTGCACTGTAACGCGCACTGACGTTAAAATATTACAGCTTTTTTTCTGTAATGCCTTACATTACTGCGTTACCGAAAAAAGCAATGCATTACAGTAATTAATAACCTTTGGAAGTCGTTACTCCCAACACTGATTATCAATAAACAACCGGACGGAGGGGTGCGCGCAGCGCGCCTCTCCCCCACCTGATCACAGCGGCAGCAGCAGGTAGCCATGGGGCGCCACATTGACTGTTCATGCAGCAAAAGTTGTGCTTTTTATTTATTTATTTATTACTTACTTTGCTCTTTACATGAGATGAATGGTGTGTCCAGCAGTTTGTCAAAGTAAATTTAAAAACATTTTTTAAAGGGACAATTTGGCGCCCCCTCCAGCAGAGGGCGCCCTAGGCAATTGCCTAATCATCCTATGCCTCCTCTACTAAAAACCCTCTCAACTGGTGCAGAGGATGCGGGAACTGACAGAACCTTCATTGCCAAGTTGTGGAGTTGTGGGAATCTGTCTTGGTTTTTGTACCAGAAGACAAGTGCATTATCAGTGTCAGTGTCCTGGATGCATGGGCGTCGCAACCATTATGTCAGGAGGGGACGTGTCCCCCCCACTTTGTAAAATCAGGCATTTGGACCCCCCCACATTTACCGAGTCCGTCTTGCGCTCTTTCGGTTGTTCGCAAAGAAATCCATTCCACTTGATTCATTAGAAATTACTCAGACCGCTGAAATCCACTCCATGTTTTCCTGGTTACACCCTGGACCCTGACACGCTGCTCTCCTTCTGGACCCGACCTCATCTCGCGCTGCAGCTGAAAGCAAACCGAACCGGGAAGGAGGTCGACCAGAAACCGGAGTGTTACTCTGGAGGGGCCAGGGTTAGGAGGCACAGGCATATAAGACCTGAATGACCAGAGGAGGTAAACCCCCCACAGATAATCACCTATGGCCTCTAATAAAAAGGTAAATGTGCCTCAATCAAGTTTCATTCTGGATCTACAGGTAGCAGAAAAAAGTACAGGAAGCACAATACAATATATATACCAAAATATCAGAGACAGAACAATAGAGACAGGAAAACNGTTATGAGGCAGTTGTTGCTTTCATTTAACTGCTTCCCCTAAAAATGACAATAGTTTAGACAATGATTTGTCAGTGATTGTGCCTGCATACATTAAGGGAACGAATGACCAACACATCACATTGAACTGCAGCCTAATGAGCTCCTCCTTCCTGATGAGGATGTTTTTGCTCATCAATGAGGCAGCGTTTGCTCTCAGCATCAGCTCCTGCTGAGGTCAGTGCATTGTTGCATCAGTGCCAGAGAACACCTTGTGTGTATCTTAGAAACACAGCTGCCTTTTACAGAACGGAGGTCACGATGCCCCGTGCATGACAAGATGTTGCTATTTCCTGCTCCCTGAGTTGTGAAATGTGATCCCTGTGCCTTCTCTAAGTTCACTTCAACAGAAGTCCTCAGTCTGTAACCCTGAAGGTTTTTGTCCTCACTAATGTTTTGATCAAAATAATCTGGGGTTAAATTAAACTTTAGCTCCAGAAAACATCTGAATTCACCGTTTCCCCCTCAAGTTTTACAACTGTGCTGAGACTTCCTGTAATGTAAAATGAATTTAAGGTGGGAGTTTCAATGTGTGCCAACTTGAGGAGGCTTGACTCAACTTGTAATTAAGCAGCTGATTGCTTTGTTTTTGTTTGACTTTGTTAACCCTCATGCATCGTTATGGACGTTTTTGTCCATTTCTGAACATTTCTCCTTTCCATTTGGTCAACTTTTCAAAGTTGTTTGAAAATGACACAATTTTTGTCTCTCTTGACAAATTTTGATTTTTTTTAAAAATACACCACTGTGTGAAAACATTTACTAGCCTCTTGAGTCATTAGAGGACAAAAAAGTCCACTTCCAAAAACTGCTTTACAAATCTGATTGATATCTTCGCTATTTTTGCGGTTGAATCTTTTGATCAACATCATTCTGTCGGGTCTACACTCCCTCCTCCACCGTTCTCACCAGCTGCACCTCATCTAATTCATCACCAGCTGCACTCCATCTACTCATCAGCAGAGGAGCATAAGAGGAGTGGAGCTTCGCTTGGACGGTGCCAGTCCGTTCCACCTCGTTGTGGTAACACAGGTCTCACTCTCTGGTTGTTTTTGTTGCCTTTTTCTGTATTACTCATCTCCTGCCTTTGTCTCAGTTAACATCACGGCTGCCGTCCTCGACCTCGCTTCTTGCTCCTCTGGATTCCTTCAAACCACAACCAACCACAAACCCTCCGGAACCACCGATCCGCCAACAGCCTTCCTCCAGCCAGTCTTCTACCCCGATCAGTACCCTCCCCAGCTCCTCCGCCTTCTGGACACAGTAAGCCACCTCTCCTCAATGAATATATTCCCTTTTAAGTTAAACCCTCCGTTCACCATCTGTCTCCTCTCTCTCCGAAGATTCCTCCTGGTTCCTGAACCTAGCAGTTCCCGTCATATCATTTCAATAAACATATATTCTTCACTTACCTTACTGTGTCCTCAGTTGTGTGGCTCCAGGGTCTGGTACTAACCGTTCAATATGACACTGTTTCTCTATGGCGCTGGTCTTAGCTAACTTGCTAAATGATGGTCCAGGAAAAATGTTCACAATTTCATGTATATTAATTAAATACTTTTACTTTGGGCCCATTTTTCCTCTTTCTTTCTTCGTTTCCTGAAGGCTGCCCCAGAGGGCTTGCTTTGTCTTTTCATTCTGCCAGCGACTTTTAACAAGGTGCTATCACTGACAACGTCGCAGACTCATCATGCATTATCTACAGTGTTGGGCAAGTTACTTCAAAACTGTAATGCATTATTTATTACTTGTTACTGTCATTTTTAAGTAATCCCTTACATTACAATATTACTGTTTTTTAAATGTAAGGCATTACACTACTTTTGCATTACTTTTAGTTACTCTCACCAAAATAACTGTAAATATGGATTTGACCATGTAATGAGCTCATTCTACATCCAGTGGAAGGTGATGTGATGGATACATGGAGATATCCAACTATCTGGATATTAACCCATCCATCCATCTATCTATCCATCCATCATTTATCATCCATCTATCCATCCATCATTTATTATCCATCCATCATTATCCACCCATCATCCATCTATCATCCATATCATCTCCATATATCCCTACCTACCTATCATATATTATTCCATCATATACAGTATATTTAAATCTATAAATATATCTCTCTGCACAAGCTCCTTATTCATTAGTTTGACTGACTCCTACCTCCACCTGTGCGCTTCTTCTCCACCTGTCTGCTCCTCCCTCCTGCAGCAGAGGCTGCATGATGCGCGTTTCCTCTGCTCAGTGGGCGAGAGAGTGAACTCTCCAACTCCTGACGTGAATAACAGAGTGACTCTTTATCATGAAACTTCTTCTCAGTTCGCTCGCTTCAGTTTACGGAGCGCTGCATGCGCTCATATGTCTTAACGGGCCTTGGATGCCGTGAGCGCGCACGACTCGGGCCGCGTTTTCCCTCTGGACCGAGTTCAGAACCGAACCACGCATGAGTTTCGGACCGGACAGAACTGGACTTGTTTCACTGGCTGCAGATTCACTCATCTCTGCTCTGTCTGACCACATTTTTCACTGAGTGACGTTTCTCCTCTGAAGAACCCACCGCCTCAATCCGGGTTAAACGTGCACTGTAACGCGCACTGACGTTAAAATATTACAGCTTTTTTTCTGTAATGCCTTACATTACTGCGTTACCGAAAAAAGCAATGCATTACAGTAATTAATAACCTTTGGAAGTCGTTACTCCCAACACTGATTATCAATAAACAACCGGACGGAGGGGTGCGCGCAGCGCGCCTCTCCCCCACCTGATCACAGCGGCAGCAGCAGGTAGCCATGGGGCGCCACATTGACTGTTCATGCAGCAAAAGTTGTGCTTTTTATTTATTTATTTATTACTTACTTTGCTCTTTACATGAGATGAATGGTGTGTCCAGCAGTTTGTCAAAGTAAATTTAAAAACATTTTTTAAAGGGACAATTTGGCGCCCCCTCCAGCAGAGGGCGCCCTAGGCAATTGCCTAATCATCCTATGCCTCCTCTANCATCATCGAAGTGGATGCATCAGACAGCGGAGCTGGAGCGGTCCTATCACAACGGTCCTCTGTCGATGGTAAGCTACACCCATGTGCTTACTTCTCCAAGCGTTTTTCCCCTGCAGAGAAGAACTATGACGTGGGTGACAGAGAACTATTGGCCATCAAGTTGGCTTTGGAAGAGTGGAGACACTGGTTGGAGGGGGCTGAACAACCTATCATAATATGGACCGACCATAAGAATCTACAGTATCTCAAGGCTGCCAAGCGCCTCAATCCTCGTCAGTCCCGCTGGTCCCTTTTCTTCTCACGGTTTACCTTCACTATCACCTACAGACCAGGTACACGCAATATCAAACCTGATGCATTGTCACGTCAGTACTCTCCCCACAGTTCCTCCTGCGAACCCGGTCCCATCCTGCCCAGCACATGTACCATTGGTGCCCTCACCTGGGACCTTGAGACACGGGTCAGGGACGCCCTTCAACTGGACCCGGATCCTGGAGGAGGTCCACCTGGGCGCCTTTATGTTCCTGCAGTGGTTCGCACCACTGTACTCCAGTGGGGTCACTCCTCCCGTCCCTCCAGTCACCCAGGGGTCAGCCGCACAGTTGGGCTCCTACGCCGTTACTTTTGGTGGCCGTCCCTCAACAAGGATGTTGCAGAGTACGTTCTATCGTGCCCTACCTGCATCAGGAACAAGACTTCTCATCGTCCTCCTTCCGGGCTCCTCCAACCTCTTGCCATACCCAGTCGGCCCTGGTCTCACATTGCCATTGATTTCGTCACTGGCCTGCCTCCTTCACATAACAGGTCAGTCATCCTCTCCATCATAGACCGTTTTTCTAAAGCTTGCCATCTCATCGCTTTGTCCAGATTGCCCTCTGCTGCCGTCACGGCCAGGCTCCTGATCCAACACGTCTTTCGCCTCCATGGAATCCCCACTGAGATCCTGTCAGACCGTGGCCCCCAGTTCACCTCCCAAGTGTGGAAGGAGTTCTGCTCTTCCTTGGGTGCCAAATCACAGCTATCTTCTGGCTACCATCCGCAGACCAATGGCCAATGTGAACGGCTCAACCAGGAGATGGAGAACATGCTGCGCTGTCTATGCTCCTCCAACCCCACCACCTGGAGCCAACACCTTGTTTGGGTTGAGTACGCTCACAACTCTCATGTGGCTGCTGCCTCGGGTCTCTCCCCCTTCGAGGCCTCCCTGGGTTTCCAACCATCGCTCCTCCCGTCCTCTTTCCCTGATGCTGCCATCCCGTCTGTGCGTTCGCACTTGACTAGGTGTCGTAGGTTCTGGGATCAGACCCGTGCCGCTCTCCAACGCTCCTCGGCCCAGAACAAACGTCTCGCTGACAGACGGCGTCTACCTGCTCCTGTCTATGCCCCCGGCCAGAAGGTGTGGTTGTCGGCTAAGGACTTTCCTCTCAAGACCACCTCTCGCAAACTGTCCCCTCGCTTCCTTGGTCCCTTCGTCATCGAGGCTGTCCTCAGCCCCTCTGCCGTTCGCCTCCGGCTTCCCTCTCACCTCAGGGTCCACCCGGTCTTCCACGTCTCCTGTGTCAGGCCCGTCAGGCCCAGGCCTCCTGGCATCCCTGAGGAGCCGCCTCCTCCTGTCCGGATGTTGGATGGTCACCCCATCTACTCTGTTCGTCGGATTGTCTCCTCTCGGCGCCGGGGCCGCGGGTTCCAGTACCTCGTGGACTGGGAGGGTTACGGTCCGGAGGAGCGGTCCTGGGTGCCCCGCTCCTTCATCCTGGATCCTTCTCTCATCGCTGACTTCGAGCGGTCCAGGCCCTCGGCCTCTACTGGTCCGCCGGGTGGCATCCCTTGAGGGGGGGGTACTGTCGGGTCTACACTCCCTCCTCCACCGTTCTCACCAGCTGCACCTCATCTAATTCATCACCAGCTGCACTCCATCTACTCATCAGCAGAGGAGCATAAGAGGAGTGGAGCTTCGCTTGGACGGTGCCAGTCCGTTCCACCTCGTTGTGGTAACACAGGTCTCACTCTCTGGTTGTTTTTGTTGCCTTTTTCTGTATTACTCATCTCCTGCCTTTGTCTCAGTTAACATCACGGCTGCCGTCCTCGACCTCGCTTCTTGCTCCTCTGGATTCCTTCAAACCACAACCAACCACAAACCCTCCGGAACCACCGATCCGCCAACAGCCTTCCTCCAGCCAGTCTTCTACCCCGATCAGTACCCTCCCCAGCTCCTCCGCCTTCTGGACACAGTAAGCCACCTCTCCTCAATGAATATATTCCCTTTTAAGTTAAACCCTCCGTTCACCATCTGTCTCCTCTCTCTCCGAAGATTCCTCCTGGTTCCTGAACCTAGCAGTTCCCGTCATATCATTT